>PISX010007446.1:0-89074 GCA_004024625.1 Mellivora capensis
CTGTGGCTTCATTGACCAGCTAACCAGGCAGTCTCCGTTCCTCCAGCACAACCTAACAGGACCAGCTCCTCTGCCTTTTAATCATGCAAGCATTGAGCACTGCAGTGTGGGTCAAATTCTCTCCCACTTTAGCCGATGTCAGCACCAGAGAGACACCTGGCTCCTTCCCTGCACCCCTGCAATCACAGTAGATAATCTGGTTATTGTTTCCAAATTTAAGAAAAAACCCACAGAGACTTGCCAACTATGGGTAGAAAAATTCACTGAGTCACTGAGGGGAGCCTTCCTTCTGCTTTTATACCTGAGTCGGGACAGTGGAAGTGATCCAGGCAAACCACACACACTCATTTGGAATGTTCCCTGGATTTCACAGTCTCACTCTTTACCGTCAGTGCGGAGGGTGTGGCTTCACTTAAACCCTATCAGATTTAAGAACATGAAGCTTTCATAATCATGACTCAAACTAAGAGTCATTAACTTAAAATGACCCCGAAGAGATTGACAAGTGAAAGAATATAAAAATGGATTTATGGCCTCCTCAAGGTCTCACGGTGGTAGTTCTTCAGGGATTTGTCTTCCATTCAGTTAAGCACTAAAGCCCTGTCTTTTATACAAGCCAGATGTCATCATGGCCACTTCCCCACTAGTTGACAAGTTCCCTTTAACCATAATGCCTGTACTTGTGACATTTCCCAGTGATTTCCGATTCAAGCCGCCTGACACCTGTGTGTTTACTTGGAGCTTTGATTATTGGGTACCTTTAGAACAGTGCAGCATTTGCTGTCAGCCTGGTTGGTGGCCCACTTTTAATGCAAACCAAGGTCCTGGCTTTCAGCAAACCGTGAATATAAAAGTGGAGGAGGTGGCCTGAGAAAGCCGAGAGGAGAGAGAAATATCTTTCCAGAAAAGAAAACCCAGAATCCTGCCTCCCAGAAGCCCTGTGGCAGTGAATGCTGGCCCTGAGTTTCTGGAAGCCACCTAGAGTGTATAATCAAATGTGATTTCTCCTGATTGCCTCAGAAGTAATTAGGGAGTACCTCCTCACCCAAGACCTCTACCTAATTAGAAGTATCTGGTAAGAAGGTATTTGCATATCTTCAAGTCATATTATATTATGAGGACATTTGTGCTGATGAAAACTGACATGTACCTTAAAATAAAAATGCATCACATTGAAACCAGGGGTCATGAGAAACTCACAGCTGAGGATTTAGGAACCTGTTTTAATTGATGAGACACAGTGGCTATGCCTCATGAAGCAAATCAGAGCATGAAGCTGGAGGAACGTAAATATGCAGGGGTCAGAAAATCACACCGAGAGGCAGAGCTGCAGACACTGTGGTTGGTGCAGGGCCTCTGGCTTCGGTTTCTAGCTTTTCTCTCCTCCCTTCTCTGGGGATGTAGAAAGCAGAATTTAGAGGGAAAACTTCTCCATCTTGCTCTCCCACTCTGTTTTATCTTTGCCATGCCATTTCTAGTAATTAGAGAATTACCACCAAGTAATATGATTTGGGGACAACAAAAAAGCCTGGAGAAATAAGGAATTTTGCAGTTGATTCTCAGGAACATCACATCATTTCATGTGACTACACTTGCCTTTCAGTAATTACAAGGAGTCATCTAAAATTACAGCAGTAACTGCTGCTTCCTATATGCCCAGCATTGTCTTACATCTTTCACAGTATTGATTCTTCCAATCCTTACAAAAATTAATTGTTAAGAATCAGGGCCTAAGTGCTGGAGTAATTTGCTCTAGATCACGCAGCTTGTAAATTCAAGATTTAAACGTGGCCAGCCTGACTTCAGAGCCTGTATTTTCATTGCTAGTTCCTCAGGGTAATGTGTTTACATTCTCTCTCTCTCTCTCTCTCTCTCTCACACACACACACACACACACACACACACACCCTACAGAAAAGAGGATTCTAAATGGGTCATCGAGGGCTTTCAGTGATTCCCAAATACATGTTACAGTTACTCCCACCAAATGCTGGAAAGAAGCATCACTTCCTATCAATGACTTGGATTTCCTGAAATACTTTATTCATTGCTTGACAGAAAGGGGAAAAAAGGTAAATAGGATGGTCAGTACTATGTTTGACATGTTACTTTTTCCAGTTCTGGTGAGTTTTAATTGATATGTAACACTGTGTACACTGATGGTGTACAATGTGATAATTTGATACTTTATGTATATATTGTGAAATGATTACCAAAATAAGATCAGTTAACATAAGTATCACATCACACAGTTCTCATTTTTGCTGTAGTGAGGACAGTTAAGATCTACTCTTCCAGGAACTTTCAAGTATGCAGTACTGTCAACTACTGTCTGACTTCCCCAGACATTGTTCTTTTTATAACTAGAAGTTTGTACCCACTGATTAACCTATTCCCCACACCCCCAGCCACAGGTTACTGCCAATCTAGTCTCTATTTCTATGAGTTTGGCTTTTTTATATTTCACAGTTAAGTGAGTCATATACTATTTGCTACTTTCTGGTTTATTTTACTTACAATAATGCCCTTGAGATCCATCCATGTTATCACAAACTGCAGGATTTCCTTCTTTTTATGGTTGAATAATATTCCAGTGGCTGTGTGCATACTACATTTTCTTTATCAGTTCATCCATTTGTGGACATTTTGATAGTTTCCATGTCTTTCTTGGCTATTGGGAATAATGATGCAATGAATATGAGAGTGCAGACAGATCTCTGAGATAGTGATTTAACTTCTTTCTGATATATACCAAGAAGTGGGAGTGCAAGGGTGCCTGGGTGTCTCAGTCATTAGGCATCTAGCTTTGTCTCAAGTCATGATCCCAGGCTCTTGGGATCAAGTTCTGCCTCAGGCTCCCTGCTCCATGGGGAGTCTGCTTCCCCCTCTGCCCCTACCCCACTCCTCTCTCTCTCTCTCTCTCTCTCTCTCTCACGTGCACACATGTGTGCTCCCAAATAAATAAATAAACTCTTTAAAAAAAGAAGTGGGAGTGCTGGATCATGTGATAGTACTATCTTTAATTTTGGGGGGAACCTCCATACTGTTTCCATTACAGTTATACCAACTTACATACCTACCACCAGTGCACAAGGGGTCCTTTTTCTCCACTCCACATCTTTACTAGCACTTGTTATCTCTTATCTTTTTGATAATAGCCATTCTAAAGACATTGGAGTTTTGATTTGAGTTTCCTGATAATTAATGATATTGAGAACCTTCCCATGAGCTTACTGGCCATTTGGCTATCTTCTTAGGAAAAATGTCTAGTCAGTCCCTCTGCCAATTTTTTAACCAGTTAATTAGTTTCTATTTTTTGGCTAATGGGTTGTATGAGTTCCTTAAATATTTTGGATATTAGCCCATTATTGGATCTATGGTTTGCAAATATTTTCTCCCATTCCATAGGTTGCCTTTTCATCGTATTGAGTATTCCTCTCACTGTATCAAAGCTTTCCAGTTTGATATAGTCCCACTTGTTCATTTTTGCTTTTTTTACTTGTGCTTTTGGTGTCAAGTCCAAAACATCATTGCTAAGTCCAGTGTGAAGGAGCTTTTCCCCTATGTTTTCTTCAAGGAATTAGAAACTTTTAGTTCTTCTGTTTAATTCATTTCAAGCTAATTTTTTTGAGTGGTATAAGATAGGGGTCCAAAACTGCTGGTTGTCAGAGGGGTGGGGGTTGGGGGAATGGCTGAAAATGGGTGAAGGGGATTAACAGGTGCAAACTTCCAGTGATAGAATAAAGAAGCCACAAGGTTGACAGGTGCAGAATGGGGAATATAGTCGATAATATTGTAATGGCACTGCATGGTGATGGACGCTGACTGCACTTACTATGGTGAGCAAAGCTTAATGCATGGAATTGATGAATCACTATGTTGTACACCTGAAACTAATATAGCATTGTATGTCGACTATACATCAGTAAAAAAAATACAGGGGTCCAAATTCATTCTTTTGTATGTGGATATCTAGTTTTCTCAACACCATTCACTGAAGAGACTATCCTTTCTCCAAGGAGTATTCTTGGAGACTTTGTCAAACATCAGTTGGTCATATGTGTGTCAGGTTATTTCTAGGCTCTTAATTCTGGTCCACTGGCCTATGTGTCCATTTTGATATCAGTACCATACTGTTTTGATCATTATAGCTCTATAATATAACATGAAATCAGGCAGTATGATGCTCCAGCTTTGTTCTTTCTCGAGAAAGTTCTGGTTACTGGGGGTCTTTTGTGGTTCCATGTTAATTTTAGGATTGTTTTTTCTATTTCTGTGAAAAATGCACTGGAATTTTGATAGAGACTGCATCAAATCTGTAGATGGCTTAAGACAGTATAGACATTTTTACAATATAACTGTTTCAACCCATGAACATGTGATATCTTTCCATTTATTTGTGTCTTTCTTAATTTCTTTAATCAATGTCTTATAATTTTCAGTTATAAATCTTTCACCTCCCTGGTTAAAATTAATTCCTAAGTATTTTGGTTTTGATACCATTATGAGATTTATTTTCAGATATTTTGTTAGTGTATAAAATGCAAGTGATTTTCCTATGTTGATTTTGTATCCTGAAGCTACTAAATTTTTAAAATTCTAATAGTTTTTCAGTGTATTCTTAAGGTTTCTCTATGTATATGATCATGTCAGCTACAACACTTGTACTTCTTCCTTTGTAATTTGCGTGCCTTTTATTATTATTATTATTTTCTTGCCTAGCTGCTCAGGCTAGGACCTTCCAGTACTATGTTGAATAGGATGGAGACACTTGTTTTTTTCCTGATTTCAGAGAAAAGCTTTCAGTCTTTTACCTCTGAGCGTGATGTTAGCTGTAGGTTTGTTACAGATGAAAGGCCTTTATTGTGTTGAAGTAGGTTTCTTCTGTATCTATTTTGTTGAAGGTTTTTATCACAAAACGATGTTGTATTTTTTTCAAATGTTTTTCCTACATCTACTGAGATGATCTTATGACTGCTTTCATTCTATTAATGTGGTGTATCACATTTATTGATCTGTGTATGCTGAACCATCCTTTCATCCCAGGGATAACTCCCACTTGTTCATGATATATGATCCTTCTAATACTCTGCTGAATTCAGTTTGCTAATACTTTGTTGAGAATTTTTGCATTGATACTTATGAAGGGTATTTGTCTGTAGTTTTCTTTTCTTGTAGTGTCCTTTGGTATCAGGGTAAAACTGGCCTAATATGTTTGGGATTGTTCCCTCATCTTCCATTTTATTTTTTAGAAGAGTTTGAGAAGAATTGGTATTAATTCTTCTTTAAGTATTTTGTAGAATTCACTGATGAAGGCATCTAGTCCTGGGATTTTCTTTGTTGGGAAGTTGTCGATTACTTATTCAGTCTCTCATTACTATTCTGTTCAGATCTTCTATTCTTCATGATTTAGTATTCATAGGTTGTATATTTCTACAAATTTATCCATTTTTTCCAAGGTATTAAATTTGTTGGCATATGGTGGCTCACAATACTCTGTTACGATCCTTTGTGTTTCTGTGATATCAGTTGTAATGTCTCCTCTTTTACTTCTGATTTTGAGTCTTCTTTCTTTTGGGGGGGTAAATTTAGCAAAAATGTTGTCAATTTTTGTTTATTTTTTCAAAAAAACATCAACTCAGTCTTGTTCATCTTTTCTGTTATTTTCCTATTCCCTATTTCATTTATTTCTGCTCTTATTATTATCACCTTCCTTTTGCTAACTCTAGGCTTCATTTGTTATTATTTTTCTAGTTTCTTCAGGGATAAACTTAGGCTATTTGTTGCCTATGTTTCTTTTTTCTTAATGTAGGCATTTGTCATTATAACTTCCCTATGAGAATCGCTTTTGCTATATACCATGTTTAGGTATTTTGTGTTTCCATTTTTATTTGTTTGAAGATTTTTTTTACTTCCCTTCTAATTTCTTCTTTGGTCCATTGGTTGTTTAGGAGCAGGGTAATATGAGGGTGATAAATAAAGTATATAGGGTTTCTTTTGAAGTGATGAACACATTCTAAAATTGACTTTGTTGATGGTAGCATATACTAAAGACAAATGAATTATACATTTTAAATAAGCAAACTGTATGATATGTGAATTAGGTCTCAAGTCTGTTTCTTTTTTTAAAGAGATTATTAGGATATCTTTTGAATTTAAGAACTTTCCTAGAAAACGAGGCACCACTGAACATGGAATAAAGAGTTGTCTTGAGAAATAAACACCAAATCTAGCATCAGAAAGACCTAGTTTCAATTACCAGCCCAGTCCCTAATTATTTTCATAGCCTTGGGAAAACCATGTGACCTTCTTTTGTCTCATTATTCTCTTCTGTACAATGGAAATGATAATACATGCTACAGAAAGCTCAAAAAGTTGTTTTGACAATAAAATTCATAGAACATACATTATCAATAATAAAGTAATATATAAATTCATAGACTTCTTCTACAAATTTCTGGATTCCTGAGATGTCCTCAAAACAAGAAGGACTGAGCTATGATAGTTTTCAAATGCCTTCTATAAACAAATGAGAAATTCATAGCTCATGTTTTGAGGGACGGAAATGGAATTTTTCCCCTTCTGGAGATAATCTGGTTCACCGAATTATCTAACCTCATTCTTAGTCCAAAGCACAATGCATATATTCTACAGGTATACACAGTACTCTCTGTTCATCTTTCCTTACTATCACAGTGTGTTTTCAGAACCCACGGCAGAAAATATTCTCATACTATTTAAATCAAAACATAAATATGGTATGTGGCATGATAAGAAAGATGTAAGCTAGCCTCAGATATTATTATGTGATCCAGGAGGTTGAATTAAGTCATTGAGATTCATTCTTCTGTTCTCCATATCTCAACTTTGCTTTTCTCTTTGTTGCATTTATCCCTCGATTATTTTTTCCCTTGTGGATGCAGAGTTGTTGCTCTAAGTACACGCTACTCTTAGAGCTAGAAATTCTGGACACAGAAAAGCCCCTCTTTCCCAACAGTTGCAGCACAGGTACTGGAATAGAATCTGACTGATCTGACTGGGTCACTCTCTCTCCAAATCTCACCCAATCACAATCTACACCTGAATGTGTGCACGTGTGTGTGTATGTGTGTGTGTGTGTGTATGGGCAGAGGGAAATAAGGTATTCTCATAACTCAAACTTAATCATGTATCCACTCTTATAATGGTGTGGCAACATAAGAACACAGTATTTCTTCGGGCTCTCTGCTCAGCGGGGAGCCTGCTTCCCCCTTTCTCTCTGCCTGCCTCTCTGCCTACTTGTGATCTCTGTCTGTCAAATAAATAAAAAAAATAAACTATTTTTTAAAAAAATTAAAAATGGGGCACCTGGGTGGCCCAGTGGATTAAAGGCTCTGCCTTCAGCTCAGGTCATGATCCCAGGGTCCTGGGATTGAGCCCCAAATCAGGCTCTCTGCTTAGCAGGGAGCCTGCTTCCTCCTCTCCCTCCGCCTGCCTCTCTTGTGATCTCTGTCAGATAAATAAATAAATAAATAAAATCTTAAAAAAAAAAAAAGAACACAGCATTTCTTTTAAAAAGAGACAGAAAGGTGCCTGGTTTAGTGGGTTAAGCCTCTGCCTTTGGCTCAGGTAATGATCTCAGGGTCCTGGGATGGAGCCCCGCGTCGTCGGGCTCTCTGCTCAGCAGGGAGCCTGCTTCCCCCCGCCCCCGTATGCCTGTCTGCCTACTTGTGATCTCTCTCTGTCAAATAAAATAAATAAAATCTTTTAAAAAAATAAAAAAAAATAAAAAGAGACAGAAAGTACAGACATCACCAAATATGGTGGAGTACTTGATTCCAGCCTCCATCCTGATATAAAAAAATTAATTAGACTGCTATCCACAAATTAAAATAGCTTTGGAAGAGCTGAGAAGTCCACTTCAGAGCTTCAGCAATATAGTGTAGCAAAAAATCCCTGTGAATAAATGCATAAAAAACATAGGAAGAATGGTTTCATTTTGCCTGCATCATCCTATCCCCCAGGCCAGTACTTTTCAGCACCAAGAGAGAATTTCCTGACCCCAGGAGAATTTCCCTTGGTGGAAAAAGAAGAATAGAGTGAATGTAAGGATCGAAGGATCACAAAGAATGACATCACCAAACATGACATCACCAAAGGAACAAAGTAAACGTCTAATAACTCACCACCGAGAAATGGAAATCTATGAATTGTCCAATATAGAATTAAAAATAATTGTTCTAAAGCTGTTCAGATACCTATCAGAGAAAGGAATCAAAGCATATCACTTCAGAAAACCACCAATTCACAAAAAAAGACAGCAAAAGAGGAAAAAACAAAGGATCTATAAAACACACAGAAAATTGTCAAGATGACATTAGTAATTCCTTACCTATTAATGATAATTTTAAACATAAATGGGTGAAATTCTTCAGTCAAAGGCTTGGTGGTCAGAGGAGAGGAGTAAACATCAAAAAAGCTATTTGAAAGTATATTATGAATAAGTATGTTTATAACCTACATTTGAAAAGGGTTGTGGTGTTATTCCAATAAAAACATTAATGATCTTTCATGTTGTTGAGGTTTTAACTTGATTTCTCTAATTCATGTCGTACATCACAATGGAAGCATTGATTTATTAATGTCTAACTCCCTACCAGGAATATATATACTCCTTAAGAGGACTGTGTCTGAATCACCCGAACAGCGCCTTGGTACATAGTCATGTTGCAATGGCAGTTCTCACTAAGCGGCACTGAGAGGTGGTCAAGGGCTGAAGGACCTGGGTGAGGACAGCCCAAAGTGGGCAGATGAAGGGCCGCACCAGCCTTTGTCCCTGTAGCTAAGTTTCTCTGGCTGGAGTCGGGAATTTCTCTGCCTTATCTTCCTACTGTGGTGGGGTTTGGCTGAAATAGGCATTGGGGGAGTGTTTTCAGCTCTTGGGGCTAATGCTGTGGAAAATAAGTCCACATCCTCAGGATAGAAAATGAGGTCCAGGTTACCAAGAATCGTGTTGCCACAAGGGAGGAGGGGAGTACTCGGGAGCCAGCAGCTGAGTTACGGCAACACAGCAAATTCCTCATGATGTGTATCCCAAGTTGTCGGAGAAGCCAAGAGCCCAGCCAAGAACTGCCTTGCGGTCAGCAGCCCAGTGCAGGGGGAGGGTCCTCAGGTAGCAGAGGGAATCCCTCCATGACACATCAGCAGGGGGAAGGGGTGCTGGTAGGGCACTTCTGAAAAGGGTCTCAATGTCTGCTCAGGACAGTCTTAATTTAAGTATCTCTGTTTCTACTGAGATTTGCTTGTCTCCATGGCTCCTGACAGCCAACAGCACAGACTTTCAGGGAGGAGCTCACTTCTTCAGTGAAGGTAGTTAAAAAGCCCGGCTGTGCCTCTCCCGGACGACTCCCACGACCACCTCTCACAGATGCTGAGGCTTCAGAATTCTGAGAGAGAGTGACTGTGAACATTCATATAGTCACAGTTCTGAGGCAGGCCCAAACTCAACTCACCCAGCTAAGGAAATGCCCTACGAGACAGGGGTGCAGGCTCATGGGTGTCGGATGTTGAAGTGTGTTCCTGAGCCTTTGATCAAGGATGTTACTGGAATTATCTAACAACAAACCTTATAGATATAAAATATAACATAAATATAAATATAAAACAGCAGATATATTGGCACAAATACCAACCAACCAGGAGAGCTGGAGAAGGTGCTTTAGGGCCCCAGCTCTGTAAAGGACTGACTCCATAGTCACTGGACCCCGGGGGGATGGGGTGAGGGTGTCAGAACACTTGGGTAACCCAGAACAGTCTCCATGCATTAACCAGCATGGTACGTGACCATGTGAACTAGTTGTCCTGCATCGGGACTTTCCCCTTGGCACCACAAACTCCAGGCCACCAGTAACTTAAATAGCATCTGTGTGTATTAGCGGAAAGCAC
Source organism: Mellivora capensis (assembly GCA_004024625.1). NCBI lineage: Eukaryota > Metazoa > Chordata > Mammalia > Carnivora > Mustelidae > Mellivora > Mellivora capensis. The sequence continues at coordinate 9,925 of PISX010007446.1, forward strand.
TCTCTACTGTCAGGCTGGCTGAGCAGACTGCTGGCTTCCCTGTGAAGACAGAAGGCTCAGCAGGAAGAGTGTTTTAAGAAATGAAAGGTTCCCCCCTGGAGTGGTGAATTAGAAAAAGGTAGCTTCTCAGAATGAAAAGTTGCTCCCTCTAGGAGAATGATCTGGAAAAGCTCCTACCTCACCCCATGGGAAACGTTTCCCCCTTGTGAGAAGACTCCGAAAGAAGCGCCCCATTTCCAGAGGCAGCATGGGGGTTTGGGTGTTGGAGAAGAGAAGCAAGGTTACATTGCAGTGTCCCCACCCCAATGACTGGACACCGTGTGCAGTGCACAAACCGCACACCTGTTCAAGGCGGCCCTGCCGAATCCTGGTTACACTCCTCAAACTTAGTTTCCTACGTCATTTCCCAAACTTATTTCCTCTCCTTTCTTTCATGAACCCCATACTCTACCTGTTAAACACTCTAAAAGTTGAGACTTTTTACCTGATAAAATCAATTTGACTTATCTTCTTCAATGTATTTTAGCTTTGGCACATAAAACACAGCACACTACATAGTGAGAGACATCTGGATAACTAGACGGCTCCATGGTGAATACAGTGCTGTTTTGGAATGTCAGGTCGACAACCTTGAACCCAAGGCGGCCCCTCCATTCCCAGAGCAGCAGGAGAAGCAGCCAGGAATGGTGTGTGTTCCTGCAAGTCATTCTGCTAACATCCTGCAGCCTGGCCTGCAGGGATCCCTTCCAGGCATTAGAGGATCATTCAGCGTTCACAGCCCATTGATTTCCTGGCCATGGCTGCGGAAATGTCAATAAGGTGCCAACTGTGGCAGGGGTTTTGTGATCCGTTCTTTTTTCTGCTGAAACTCAGTTTGTCAAGGCTGCCAGACAGGCCACGATGACTTTTAGTCACTATAACCTGGGCTGGATTTGGGTCATTGACTTGGTTTCCACGTTAGTTAGCTAATATTCTAGAGTGTAACCATCATGCATATTTATGCCAAGGTATATGTCTTGGACAATTACAGTGTTTGAAGATTTAAGACCTCTGCTTTCAGAGTGTCCGGCAATATACGAGACAAACACACAACGGGCTCTGAACAGTACGACAGGAGAATTGGTTTTCCACTAACTAGCTCAATAGTGTATGTCAGGTCACCTCACACCCTGGAAAGCAGACCAGTCTACTGCAGATGAAATGTTTTATGACACTGTGACTATAAATCACGCTACTGCGAAGGCACACTTGTAATTCTCCTTACAATTCTCCTTGCGCTGGAGAGAGAGCAGCACTACAGTTCTGACTGACTCGGGAGGGCACTGCATTGCCTGCATCAAAACCACCCTGCAACGCGTGCCCTCCACAATACCCACCACCTGGCTCCCCCGACGCATTGCATGGAGCCCTGGGTGTGGTGTAAAACTATGAATTCTGTTACGCTGAAAAGAATTGAAATTTAAAAAAAAAACAAAAAACCCACCCCCGGCTGCCTCCGAATAGTGCGACCTCAGGGATGCTGAATCCATCAGGGCAGAGCCCAGAGCAGCGCCCCCATGCGGCGGAGCTCTCGGTCACTGCCCCGTCCACATCCTGGCCCGGTTACTCTGCTGCTCTTCCCCTGTTCCCCTACCCAGCTCAGTAACAGGCGTTCACTGACAGCGCAGCGTTCCTCGTCTTTCTATCATTCAAGTCCCCCACCAGGTTGCACCGCTGCACGTGGGCGGAGGCTTCTGTGTTTGGTGGCTTCCTGTTCTGTGCCCAGATGCCTCACAGCGTGGACAGCACACCACCGCCCTTTGGATCTCTTCAGTCCAGTCACTCCACTGCAGAGGCATTTGGGTATTCCTCTTCTTTGTCCTGTTCACATCGCCTGTCGTCTGACGACTACACTGATGGGCTACAGTTCATTCTCTAATCTGTGATCACATCCTCGGGCCAGTAACCCCCTCCCTTTCCCTACCCACATGCCCTGTTTGTCCGGTTATGCCACTACCACAATGGCGCACAGCTCTCCTTTCTCACTCTGTTCATGTCGCCTGTCTGGGGACAGCACACTGCTGCATGCTGTTCTCTGTTCTGTTCATACGACGGTGCAAGCCTCCCCCATTGTACATCCTTTCAATCGCCTGCGCAGTCGCCCTACTTCACCACGGATGTGGAGCTCCCCGTCTTCGCCCTGTTGACTGTGGGGTGGTGGGAATGGGGTGGTTGAAGTTTTAAAAACTTAGAACTTTCTATTTGTTAAAATAGAAAAAAAAACACGATGTAGCACTTACGTAATTATAACTCAGGAAAAAAAAAAGAAAAAGAAAAAAGAAAAAAACAGTGTTCCCTGGTAGAGATCCCCATTAGTGATCCATTGCACTCCTTGTCTGTCAGGGTTTCTCCATGCAAGAGCAGGAATATTAAAGACTCTCACACTGGGAGCAGCAGGAGACTTTTAATCCCTCCCTCTTGGTAAAGATTATACTTTTATCTCAATTAAAATACTTTCTATTTTCCCAGTATTCAGTTTTGTTTATATTATACTATCCTTCCTTTATTCCTGGCCAATTTTATTCCAAATTGTGGTACCTTTTTTTTTTTAAATAAAAATTGTTCTTTCATAGCTCTCTTTGGACATCTCAGACATGTATATCTCAAATTCCTTATCAGGCTCTTCTATCAGATTTTCCTTGGAAGAGGCATCAAAGTCTGAGTTTTTTGTTCATACCTGGCATTAGATTTTACCATGTAACTTTGCATTTTAGTCATCAGACTAATTTTTGAATGAGATTTCTTTTTATTAGCTTTCCTTGCTGTTTTCTAACTCCTGCCCTGTGGAAGAATTTCTATGAAGGGACCCTATACTGGGGTTTATGGTCACTCCAATAAATACGTGTCCATATCCTAATTCCTGGAACCTGTCAGTATGATTTTGTATGGCAAAAGATGTGATTAAATTAAGGACATTGAAAAGAAAAGCTTATCCTGGATTATGTGGGTGAGTCCTAAATACATTCTCATGTATCCTTAAAAAAGTGAGGGGGTAGACAGATTTTTGGACAGATATACACAGTACAGAAGGCAATGTAAAGCTGAAGCAGAGAGAGATGTAGCCAGAATGCCAAGGAATCCCAGTAGCCTCCAGAAGCTAGACGAGGCATGGAATAGATTTTTTTCCTTGGAACCTCCAGAGATAGTACCATGCTGACACCTTGATTTCAGCCTTCTGGCTTCCAGATCTATGAGAGAGTAAATTGTTACTGTTTTCAACCACCCAGCTTGGGGTTGTTTGTTATAGCATCTGTAGGAAACTATTACAGCTCAAGGACTTCAGGCCATATATCCTGGAGCCTATGAATGTTATGAGATAGCGCTTCTGTGATTGTGTTATGTTGTAGGACACAGCTGACCTCTAAAAAGGAGATTATCCAGGTGGGCCTAATCTGATCACATGAGCCTGTAAAAGCAGAGACCTTTTTTCTAGATGGTGGCAGAACAGAAAGGCAAGAGGAGAATTCAGAGTGACTGGAGGCATGGGAAGGATTTGACACACCATTCCCAGCTTTGAAAATGGAGGAGGCCAGAGCCAAGTAATGCAGGTGGCTTCTAGAATCTGCAAATGACATCTAGCTGACATCCAGCAAGGATGAGGGGGGGCTCAGTGATACAAACACACAGAACCTAATTTCCCTGACAACCTGAATGTGCTCGGAAGCAGATTCTGCCCTAGACCCTCCAGATACGATACAAACCCAGCTGAGACCTTAATTTTGGACTTACAAGACCCTAAACTGAGAACCCAGTTGAGCCTGCTCAGACCTCTGATCTACAAAACTGTGAGCTAAAAAATAGCTGTTTTTTCTTTATTTAGAGAGAGGAGGGAGGGGAGGGCACACCTGATGGGGGAAGGGGGAGGCACACAGGGAGAATGAGAGAAGCAGACTCCCTGCTGAGCAGGGAGCCTGAGAGGACCCTGACATCATGACCTGAGCTGAAATCAAGAGTCAGCTACTTAAACGACGGAGACACCCAGGCGCCCCCAAAACAGGTGTTTTAAGCTGCTCAATTTGCGGTCATATGCAGCAAAAGAAAGGAAATGTTCCCTCTATGTGGTCTTCCTTGCCTATCTAAAAGTTGCTCAGTTGTCTCCACCTGGTCCACAGGCCCTCCTTCCACCACCCCCTCCCGAACAACACTGGGGATGGTTATGTCTTTTCCAACCTCACTGAGATCTTGGGAGTATTATGAATCTCATCCCTCAGCCAGCTAGAAAGTTCATGCCATGCCTCAGCAGGAGGTTTTGCTGGACAACAATGATTCCACAACAATGTTTTCGGTCTCCTTAAAAAGTGGAGGTTGTACCCCCTCAGTCCCTGAATTCAAGCATGGAATTTGAAAAACAACCCTATTGCCAAAATACAAGGAGTGCTTGTATGATTTACCACCTAGAAACAATCATTTTGCTCTTCTTTTTATGGTCCCTGATAATTTTTATCATGTACTTTTGGCCTGACTCTACCATTTTTTTTTTCTAATTTTAAGCATTATCATTTACTATCTTCTTGGATCAGAGGCGTGTGTCAAAGTGTGAGCTCACTGCACCATCTTGATGAGAAATCGAGCACTGTTTTATAAAGGATAAGGAAACACGTATACCCTTATATGCCAGGGCCAGAGTATGTTATCTGGTTCTTGAAGAATTAAACACAGAATCTAGGCTTGAAACTGGGTCTCCCTATAGCTACAAATAACAGCATATAATACACAAAATTTCAGGAACACACAGAAACTTATATGTATATATGTGTGTATACACATTACATAGATCATTTGAAATTGCTGCAGTACCGTGTGAATTTGAGTGGAATGGTCCTGATCTATGAATCAACCATGGCATCCAAGGAAAGTATAACAGTACCAGTAAAAGTTCTGGAAAAGGAGTATCTTGCTATGGATATTACTAGTTTCTATCCTACACAAATATCTTTAGAATGAAAAGGAACAAAATATTCAAAAGAGAGAAGTTCATTTATATTTTAGCTATTATGAATTCATTTTCCAAGACATCTTAATAACAACATTCATCACCATAATAACATCTTCATTAAATATATGCCCTTGAGTTTTCTATGTTGCAAAATATAATAATGATAATTTAAGGGGCCCTGTTCACTAAGAAATAATAAAGAACATGGCAGAAAAATCAAGTAGAATTGATGATAGTTGGTTTCTTCATATACAGATGGAGCTAAAAAAGGCCTTTTTATTTGTTTCCTATCATATTTAAAGTATATTTCTATTTATAATTTTCAAACATTTATAAAAAGAGTAGATGTCAGAGAGATGGTAGCGAAGAAAAACAGGAGAAGACTATGCGAAGACCAGAGGCACAGAGGGTCTGGGGGAGACTCTTAACCAAAGTAAATCTGTAGGGAGGCTGACAACATACTACTGAGTAAATGCCATGGCTGCTGAGACTCAAACTATTTGAGGTGGACATATGTCCATGACATAACTGTGATGTTCCTAAAGTATAAATTTGAATACTCGGTACAGCAAGGCAAGAAGCTAGACACATAGCCAGTGACTGAGTATAGAATACTGCCAATGGATATATCTTAAGACAGTTCTTTTGTCCTCCACTCACCATTATTTAGTCACTCACAGTTAACTCTTTATTCCTAAAATATATACACGTTTAGAGATTTACAGAAGTTTCGATCTCAGACTGTATTCCTGAGGAATGGTGACATTGTACCGTGTCTTTTCTTTTTCTGCACACATTTATAACAGTCTGCCAGGCACATCCACCTACCTCTGCCATGAAACCTTTAAATTCTCCTATCCAGACCCAGTCCTCTGCCTGTTCCAGTTTCTTAATCTCAGAGACGGTGAAACCTTCCTTCTCAGTCAACTGCCAAATCCAGTTAGTCAAAAATGTCCCACCATTTCTACCAGCCAAGCCTTTCTACAGCGTATATCAGATTGTTACTACTGCCACTATTTTAATTTAGCATTATCCCCACGGTCTTTTAAACCAACTTGTCCTTTACCTAGAGTAGCTCCCTCATGCTACACGCCATGGCTATCTAAAAGTCCAGTGTCTGGGGAGTACATGTTCTGGAATGCCTGAGGAGAGAGCTTCCCAAATCCCCTCTTGAGAAACATAAGATAATTGGACAAATTCGCCACAAACACTCATATAAATGATGGCTGGTAATTGGCAAAGGCATACAACACATTGAGAAGTACTTATGAAAAAAAATCCATATCTCAGTAAGAACAGTGAACATCTGTGGCATTTTATCCAGGGTCCACTTCCACCAAATGCCCCTTGTTGCCATCTATGCTGATCCAGTGTTGATGGATGTATCCAACTTCTCTGAAATCAAGGGACCTCTGCTTGCTACCTGAATAACAGGGGGTTCCATTTTGTATCTGCTACCTGAATGATTTGAAATTCTTTTAATAGGTAATAAGGGGAAGGATAAGCTTAAGCTATAGACAATATGTGTAATAGGTATGGATTTATATATTTAGTAAATAATTGACTATGAGCCAGCTTGACAAATATATCTCAGTTAAAAGAGTATCATATAAACATTCATTTCTTGCTAAAATACTCATATTTATATGCATTTTTTAAAATTTGATTTTGCTCACTTAGGCACCTTGATTTCTTAATGAAATTAGAGTTCACTGAAAAACAAATGCTGAAAAGCATTCTATATGCCTTTGAAATATATGTAAATTGACACTTGACTACCACTCTTTATTCATTTATTTATTCATTTATAAATTGTTAATGGACACCTACTGTGTGCTACACACCATTATAGAAAGTGGGAGATCTATCAGTGAAGAAAACAAATATTCCTGCTTTCATTGGTCAAGTGGGAAAGATGGCTAATAAATAAAAGAATGATATATATGTTAGAAGATTATAGGAGCTACATAAAATTAGAATAGATTAAGTATTTTAAAATACTGTGTATTGGGGCACCTGGGTGGCTCAGTGGGTTAAAGCCTCTGCCTTTGGCTCAGGTCATGATTTCAGGGTCCTGAGATGGAGCCCTGAATCGGGCTCTCTGCTCAGCAGGGAGCCTGCTTCCTCCTCTCTCTCTCTTCCTGCCTCTCTGCCTACTTGTGATCTGTCTGTCAAATAAATAATTAAAAATCTTTAAATAAAATAAAATGCTGTGTATTAACAGAAAATACGAGGTATAGTAAGGCCACAAAACCAGCAGGTGATTGCCACCGGGAGATAGTTTATTATCTACGGTTCCTCAGAGGAGTGCACACTTAATGCCACAGGGAGCTACAAGAGGAAATGCCAGAGTCAGTTATGAGGCAGGGGGGAGAGAGAGGGAACCATGGCAAGAGCCTTCAGTGCAGTTTCCATAAGAAGGTTCTGTCAAGGCAGGATAAACAGGGAAGATTGGCTAGTTGCTGAGTAATTTTAGCAGGCTCTGGGATAGAGGGACTATCCCTAGTTGTCTAGTATCAGGCCGTGGAGCAATTAGGGCAGATGAACAGTGGCCCAGAGTACAGGAGCTAGATAAAGGAGTATTTGGGGGTATGGGCTTTGGGTTGATTACTTTGTATGTGAAAGACATATTTGCAAGCAAATCCTTTCCAACTTCTAGGAAATGGCCAGCCCTGGGCAGGCCAGTCCCTCCAAGGTCAACAAAGCTCCAGGCAGCAAAGCCTCAGATACAGAAAATAAAACATATGGCTAATACAGTGAGAAAAACCAGGACTTCTGAGGCTGGTCAGAATGCATCTTACTGAGAAGCAAGTTCTGTGCTGGCCCACAAGTGTAAAAGCGTACCTTAGGAGCATGGCTTCTGCACTAACTTACCGCTCATCCAGGTGCCCTCATGTTACACCACAGCCTTCACACCAACAGGCAGCATCCCTGCCAAGAAGAAGGTAGGACTAGTCACGAGGATACCTGGAGGAAAAGCACTTCAAACTGAAGGAACACCCAGTGCCAAATCGCTACTGTGGGAACTCACCTGAAGTGTTTGAAGAGGACACTCTGGCTTGACCAAAGTGAGCAGAGGATAGAGTAGTGAGGAATTGGAAATGAGCTCAGAAAGGGATCAGATGATAGAGTGCCTTGTCAAACTTTTTAAATTTTTGAGCTTCTACTCTCAGAGAAATGTGGAACCATTAAGAGATTTGGGGCTGAGAAGTGGCATGATCCAATGGACTTCCAAGAGGATCATTCTAGGTGCTATGTGAAGACCACACTGTAGGACCACAAGAGTGGATTCAGGGAGAAGCCTAGGGGAGGCTATTGTAGCCATCTGGGAGATAAACAGCAGCAACAGAATATGGTGGTTGTGTTGAAAGTATGTTTGTGGCATACATTGTGGTGACGATTTCACAAATGTATATTTACCCAAATTCATTACATTGTATACATTAAAATGTTTAGCTTTTATATTAAGTGATTTTAAAAAGTGATTTTAAAAAGATTTTAAAAAGAATTCATCAGATTCTGGATATATTTTGAATGTGGAACTAATGGATCGCCTGATAGATTGGGAATGGGGATAGAGAAAGAGGGGAACTCAGAAAAACATCAAGGACATTGATCTCAGCAACCAGGAGCTGGCACTAATTGTGACTGAAAAAAGCAGGTATAGAGGGAAGATTAGGAGTTCAATTTCAGACATGTTATTTTTAAAATGCCTATTAGATAACCAAATGGGAATTATTGAATAGGCAATTGAACATTATGAGTCTAAAGTTCAGGAGAAATACCCATACTAGAGATATGATTGGGGATTGTTATAATGTAGGTGGTATTCAGAACTCCAGCTTGAAATTATATCAGCAAGGGGAGGGATGAAAAGGTAAGAGGCCTCAAGACTGATCCTTGGGGTACACCAGCATTTAAAAAAAAAGGGAGAAGAAGAACACTCATTCAAAGGGGACTAACAAGTGGTAGCCTGTGAGAATGAAAACCTGGGGACTGTGATTATCCCAAAAACAAAAGAAGAAGTTATTTTTATGAGAAGGAAGAGACCAGCTGTATCAAAATATGCTTATATTTTAAATAAGACTGATTTATTCTTAGCCACTGGATATAGCAATATGGTGAGCAATAGTGATTGGTGGGGTTGTTTTGATTTGTTGGTAGTTTATTTATGTAGACTAGAAAATTCAAGCAGGGATGACTGAGCCAGATTTACTCAGTGTGTGTTTGGGCTTAGCTGAAACTACCCATTTTTAGAAGTTGGTTGTATTTTCAAAAAATCTGTATATTCAATAATATAGTCTGAAGGTGACAATATATTCAGTAGCCCATAAGTGGTCTGCATTTTCTATCTCATGTGTTCGATATAATTCATTAAACTCAGCCATGTCAAGCTCACTGTTTTATACATATATATATATATATATATATATATATAAAACTGTATGTGTGTGTATGTATACACATATATATACACACACATATATATATATGACTAACACCAGAGCCACCCAAGAGTACTTTTATGTAAATTCTGTTGAAATCTTTCCTACTTTTGCCTTTATCATGTCAAAAGTTGAAAGCAACCCAAGCCCATAAACAGATAAATAGATAGCCAAAATGTGGTAAAAACGTACAATGAAATATTCAGTCATAAAAAGAACAGAAGTTTTGATACATGCCACAGCATGAGTGAGCCTTGAGGACATTAGGCTAAATGAAATAGTTAAGACGCAAAATGACAGATATTGTCTGATAACACTTATACGAAATATCTCCACTAGGCAAATTCAAAGAGACAAGAGAAGGTCAGCAATTATGAGCAGTAGGAAGTTACTGTTTCATGGGTCCAAAGTTTCTGTTCGGGATGCTGAAACAGATTTGGAAACAGACAACAGCAGTAATTACTTAGCAGCAGAATGTACTTTGTGCCACTGAACTGCACACTTAAAATTACCTAGTAGAACCTAGCAGGGCATTACTTTTTCTCGAGTGGCTTAAAACACATTCTAACAGGTGACCAACTCTAAGAATCAATCAAGTTGCCCATGTGAAAAATTCCCACGTAACAAAATATCCCTCCAAATCACCTTCCCTCCGGGATAAAGAACCTCCCATGACATGACCTGGAAATGTAAATTTGCAAAAAAAAATTTTTTTTTAATGGAAATGTAAATTTGCTTCCTGAAGCTCATCTGGGGAATGCCTATGACTTTCCAGTTCATCTTCCGTCTTCAAGTACCCAGTTCCATCAGAGGAATCACCTTGGCATTTGAAGTCCTCACATTCACCCTTGTGCTTCATGTAAAGAGGTTTAGTGAAGAAAGGTGATCTATATTCTGAGAACCACCTACCCTGCTGATATTCCTATCACCAACCCGTCTTTGTCTTCTTTTAAAAACATCCCGGTTATTGTGGATAAACAGTTAAGGTTTTGGTTTTGCCTTGAGGAAATAACAGCAGAAGTGTCAACCCTTGATAGATTTGATGTTATTAAAAGCCCACCAGGAAAAGTGATTTCCTGGTTGCATGCAAGAGCATTCTGTCCCTAATAATTTATAACTTTTAACGCAGAACCTATTTATGTAGAAGCACCACAAACTTAACTGTGCATCACTCTTATTGCAGATGTCATTAATCATGTAGTGAGACAACTTGGAGTTCAACCTGTAGAACGACATGGCCCTGAGGCTGAGGACCATGTCAGTCTTCCATTTGATGTGAGCACAAAGTCTCTAGGGGCTACAGAATGAATGCCAGTTTGAATGGTTCCATAATGTAATACATTTTCCCTTAAAAACCTTCCTTCAGAGAGAATCAACCTTTTAAACTCAATTATGCCTAGTCTTTTCCCAATTTATTTTTTCTCAAATGTATTTAATTTATGGCTTTTGGTCCAATAGTTCCTCCACCATCACTGTGTCAGGAACCAAACAAACCCAAGCATAAAAACAAATGCTTCTCAAGTATTTGTTTCATCCTGAATAATATTACTGATAATAATGGGCATAACAACTTTATGAGCCATTTTGTGGTCTTACAATTGGGAAATTAAATGAAAGCAAATGTGCCTTCCTTGGGATTTAGTTTCTCTGATGTATCTAATTACATTTTCAGGCAGAGTATACTATGCAGTACTTGAAAGTTGAATATGGCATACATAATTTTCATAACTGGCTATTGCAAATACTTCACTTGGGATTAATTATATGGAAAACTAAATGTATAATTTTTATTTGGAGGAACAGAAATATCTAAATGTTTTTCAAGATATTATGGACCATGACATAGAACATGATATATATTTTATATGCATATAGATATTAAAATGAGCAGTGATCATAATGGGAAATGTTTGAATTCTCTATTCTTTAACAGAGAACCTATGAGAACTAGGTGAGCATCCTCCATAAAGCACCTCCTACTGGTTACTTGTGTTTTATGGGGCATCAAGTTTACTACTCAGTGGGGACAACAACCAGATAGGAAAAAATAAGTTGGGTGAATAGATGCATGTGAGAGTGGGCAAAATGGAGTCTCTTAGTTTTCCTGGTTTTCATCAGGGGAAAAGAAACTCTCAAATTACACCATGAGGTAAATGTTCTGATAATATCTACCTCTTTCTCAAGTGCAAAGCTGGATCAGGTAATATGGCCTGCTATTCTGACACATAATCCAAGACCCTATCTACAATTTCAAAGAGGGGAACTAAAAGTCTTGCAACATTTGAGTGCCCTGGGTTATGCTCTCATTTCAGCATTCTGACATCTATGGCTCCATTATGATACACAATAGCCTTAGGACCACCCACCACTGACCTGGCTTCTGGCAACCACCCAACTGTGATACAAGTTTATCTCCACCCAAGAAGAACCTCCAGGCTTCTCTCCATTTGCATGAAAGATGTGGAGAAGTGGAATGACTCAGAGGGTCTTAGGTCTTTTCTGAGAAGACCGCATCAACAGTGCAGTTGAGAATCAGGATGGATGGGAATGCAATTTGACTTGTTTAAAATATTACCCTTTACCCTATGAGCCTTCATTTGGGTTGTGAAATAGGTTAACTCCTTAAAAAAGACTAATAAGAAGCCGAAACACGTAAGATAGATCGACATAATATTCCTTCTTATTTAGTAAAGAGTTCCTTGTATATAAAACTCGATGTGTCTAGGTTTTGAGGGCCACATAATATCACAACAAAGGACTCTTCAATACCACAAAACAATAATATTTCAAGTCTTCGTTATTCTTATTTCACTTGTCATATTGGACTTACTTGCTTTTTAGGTAGGGGACTGAAATCACTTAAGTGTATCTGGATTTTCCAGGGGGAAATAAATATTTATTATGAAGTTACAGGGGAATTCTTCTTCTAAATAGTTATTATGTCTGTTGGGGAATTTCCCTGTTGCCCTAACAGAAGGCCTTTAGCACAAAGATGTTTGTCTTTGAGGAAAATGTTAGAGTAAATGTTATGTATTGCTCTCTCTACTACATGCATGCTGAAAGATGGATCCTAAACATGATCTAAAATTTCCTTCCACTTAATATATGAAGTAGCATTCTCCTATCCATTATTCCAAGTTATAAATCATTATAATGCCAGATTTTAGTTCCCATTCCAATAATGATAATAGTAGTTAATATAGGCCAGGCATTTTGCTAACCATTTTACATGCATCCTATGAATTATTGTGGGGTACCTCCTATTCTAGCCCCATTTTACAGTAAGTACCATGGAACTTACAAAGACTGTGTACTTGCCAAAGTCACCCCGGTAGGAAATGGCAGAGCAGATCCTTGCTCTGAACGACTGAATTATGCACTGATCTGCAGGTCACTTCTGCGGCCTCAGTTTTCTTCATCTTTAAAATTGAGTAGTTAGACTGGATTGCCTGTTATTCTAAAACGTCTTAATTCTGCAGTTTGAGGAGGGCCCGCCATAATTATGCAGAACCAACCACATAGTTTGACGTACAGATAACTCTGATAACAGTTTTCAGTTTGATTTACTCTAACTCTGGATTTTGGTCAGTATTATTTGCAATAGCTTTTATGTTAAGCATCTCAAAGCCCTCCATAAATTTTGTTCAGTTCCTATTAGAAGGTTATGATAAAAGGATTTTGGCTCTCCTGACTTTCTATATTTATTTTTTATTTTTCTATCCCTAATGAATTGTCAGGGCCCAGTGGGCAAACAGGCTACCTCAGGCAGCAGGGATTAATGAATTTTATAAAGAAGGCTGAAGCTGGGGGCACCTGGGTGGCTCAGTGGGTTGAGCCGCTGCCTTCGGCTTGGGTCATGGTCTCAGGGTCCTGGGATCGAGTCCCGCATCGGGCTCTCTGCTCAGCGGGGAGCCTGCTTCTCTCTCTCTCTCTCTCTCTCTCTCTCTCTCTCTGCCTGCCTCTCTGTCTACTTGTGATCTCTGTCTGTCAGGTGAATAAATAAAATCTTAAAAAAAAAGAAGGCTGAAGCTAAATAAGAGGACTTTCTAGTCTGAAGCTTTTCCCTTTCAGCAGGTGATCTGCCTCTGAATTCAGAACTTACAGTCCCCATACTCACCATAGCTCCTACATCTGCTCTAAGTATTCCTGACTCTGGTGGTATGGGGAAATGGATTCAGACCCTACCTCTTAATGGCTATACAAAGGATTAATTGGGACCACCAAAGACAAATGTCAAATCCAGGCAATAACCAGGAATAAGTAAGGATCAGAGTTTAGAATTAAGTGGGGCTGGGGCAGCTAAGCCTCATTTGAACTTCCTTCTTGCAAAACATATTTAAGATGTCCATTATGTATAAATTTCTCTTTTCATGTGGCATTTAAAAAAAGACATTTATTTTAGAGAGAGAGAGAGAGAGAGCAGGGGGAGGGCATAGGGAGAAGGAGAAAAAGTCTCAAACAGATTCCACACTGAGGGCAGAGCCTGATTCAGAGCTCGATCTCACCACCCTGAGATCACGACTTGAGCCAAAACCAAGAGTCAGAAGCTCAGTGGACTACACCAGCTAGGTACCCTGCATATAGCATTTTCTAACATTACATTGCTATATGTTTCTTTTTTTTTTTTGCACAGATCTTCTTTCAGTATTTACACTGGAAATGATTTGAGGCAAAAGAGATCAGCCAGTATGACTTATTGAGTTACTATATGTTACATGTTTTGTCATTTATTCTAATTTAATTCTCCAGACAATGTTGTGAGAACAACAGAAGTGTATCCATTTTCCAGGTGAGAAAACTAAGGCTCACAGAAGACACAGAAGAGCAGAACTTAGATCTGAATATGGTCTTTTTACTACAAAGTCCATTATTTTTCTACTTGGTCATGGTATCTACTCCTACATATAACCCTTTTAGATATTTAGAAGGATCATAAGCCAATAGCAAAATTATAAATGCAACATTAAAGTTCAAAGTATCTTTAACATTTAACAAAGTCCCTTTAGAAATCGGGACCCTGGGGCACCTGGGTGGCTCAGCCGATTAAGCGTCTGACTCTTGGTTTCAGCTCAGATCATGATCTCATGGGCCATGAGATTAAGCCCCACATCAGACTCTGTGCTTAGTGGGGAGTCTGAAGATTCTCTCTCTCTGTCCCTCCCCCTCCTCACATGTTTATATGCTCTTTCTCTTTGAAATAAATTACAATATTTTTTTAGATTTTATTTATTTATTTGACAGAGATTACAAGTAGGCAAGAGAGGCAGGCAGGGAGAGAGAGGAGGAAGCAGGCTCTCCGAGGAGGAGAGAGCCCGATGTGGGGCTCCATCCCAGGACCCTGGGATCATGACCCGAGCCGAAGGCAGAGGCTTTAACCCACTGAGCCACCCAGGCGCCCCAATTAAAATATTTTTTTAAAGATTTTAATTTATTTATTTGAGAGAGAGAGAGAGAGAGAGAACACAAGCAGGGGGAACAGCAGACACAAGGAGAAACAGGCTTCTTGCTGAGCAGGGAGCCTGATGTGGGGCTTGATCCCAGGACCCTGGGATTATGACCTGAGCTGAAGACAGACGCTTAACCAAGCCATCCAGATACCCCTAAATAAATAAATCTTAAAAAGCAAGCAAGCAAGCAAGCAATGGGGAGTCTGAGGCCTCAAAAGGTTATGTGACTTGTTCAGAATAGTTATTTAATAATCACTGGTCAGAGGACAGGAAAACAAATCAAAAGTAGAATTTACTTTGTCTGCAATGAGACCTGATTTTATGAGACATCATTGTTTAGAGGTAAGACTGTCAGGGGCAAAAAAGTTTAAGGGACATACTTAGATGAAAAAAATCCTTGGAAGTTACTGAATCCAAAAGTTATTTCAATTTAAATTGTGAAATAAGTGGATTTTAAAATTTTACTTTCATTCACTTTAAACCCCCGATCAGACAGCCTCCATTAAAACATAAATGCTACACAACTGAAATCAAACATGTGAAAATTTCCTGTCAGCTGCAGGAGAGCAAGAGTAATATTAAACCCAGCAGTTTGAGTTCCCAGGGCTTTTGGGAAATCCTTGAGCTATAAAACAAAATAACAAATAATCTTGAAAAGTAATAGTAAAAATAATAGACTTTTTGTGGGCCTAATTTTTTCTCCCTCATTCTGGAAAAATAGAACACTCTCAGTGTTGATCTTTGCGTCACATGCTGTAGAAGACATATTTTCCAGAAGAGGTTTGTGTGCTTGTTGTTCTTGTTAGTTTTGAGTTGCAGGCACTGGAAATTTTGTAGCTAAAATATTTTGATCCAACTGTTTCCATGAGTCGACAACCCAAGCTGTCAGGATAAAGCCAAGCAGTTAAGAATGCTGACAGCATCCATATATGTGCCCTCTTCCAAAGAAGCTGTTCACTACCAGTCCTCAAAGTTGAACCAGGAAGGAGTGAAATCCGGGATCTTGAAACTTCACTTTTCCCAGTAACAGAAAAGAAGTTGCATGCTACTTTTATTGAAAGGCATTTAAAGCACACTGGAATGAGTTTGTGTGAAATCATCTCTTGTGAAAATTCCTAAGCAGAACTGCAGCTAGTCCGCATAAAATGTTAGTTGGGAAAACGCAGGTATGGTCAGATACCTAGGCACAGATCTCTGGAATCCACAGATCCCGGAACCCTAGTGTCTTTCTACTGGAGGTAGAATGTCCCTCCTACAGTACTATAGTGAGAAGAATGCGGTAAAGACATCCTTAAGTTAGCAAGAGGGCACGACTGGGGCCCCAGGACTGCAGTGTCGTGGACCCACTTTGCAGTGGGGTTTCAGCCCTCTAGTTGGAAATGTACTAATAAAAACATCCTGCACGGACTCTAAAATAAATAAAGGTGTATTTAGAGTAGAACACTCTTCCTGACGTCCTTTCCAACTTTCCTGCCTGTCTAAAAAAAAAAAAAAAAAAACATTTTCATTTGTTGGTGGCATACCACCATGATTAATTGCACCTAATCAAGGAAACAGAACAGCAATTCTGTGGCTCTCAGACTTTGCAAAGTTCATCTTGTTCAAAAACCCAGAGGAAGCTCAGAAATGTCTCAGTATAACCCATGGCCCTGGCAGCAACAATTTGCCAACATAAATCTCAGTAGGAAATATGGCTTTCTGTTCTGTTCCTTTCACTGCTCATGTAGCTTGCTGCCGGGACTAACAGAAGTCTCCTGGGCAGTCACCCCAGCATCGCCTTAAAAAGAGTATGAGAACACAAAACAAGGTAACTGATGCTACCGATTCCTAACTTGACTTTTACCCCACCCATTTATAGTCCCTGTTTTCCTGACCAGAGCCAGGATGGTGGACAAAAACTGGGAATAGCACGAATGTCAAACATTACACTCAGAGCATTAGGAATTAGATTTCCTCAACTAACTTAATTATGGCACACTATACAGCACAGAGGCAGCCTGGGGTCCAGCTTAGATAAATGAGGGTGTCTTTTCCATCTGTAAATGGTCTGTCAAAACAGGTTTTTAGCAATAAAGAACCACAGTTTTGGGACAGATGGAATTCACACTTTCTACTCATAATGCAACATACATAATAGTGTTCAGATGCCAAACTCTCCTGTCACATTCTCTCAGCTGCCAGTGCAGGTGGTGTTTACCCCAAATCCATTTCCCCCCAGGATCACCATAATTGGTACTTAGGAAAAAAAAAGAAAAAACCTACCTACTTGGCTCAGATTAACACTTCCAATGTGAAGGTCTGTTTTGTGCAGGATTTATGTTCCTTCCTAGTATAGCCCTGGCCTTTTGGATGAAGTAAAGAGTTCCCCCAGCGAAGAGCAAGCCTTTCCCTAATGCCAGCCCTGAGCCGGTTTTAGGCTCTAATTCAGTCCTCAGAGACCCAGGTGTGATTTGAGAATTTGCACGTGTGCCTCTGCCTCATCGGTGAAGCCAACAACCTCTCCTTGCTGGCCGAGTCTCCTCTCACATCTTTGCCCTCCCTGTACTTGGTGACACTTCCAAATTCATGGGGTTTCCCATCCAATCATGACAAACCCATATTATAGGCAGGGAAATTAAATTTTCTTTCTTAGTGAAAATGACCTAATGAGGACTTGTGTAGTGTTCTATTTTTACTGAAAGGAGACAGATCTACCTAAAGAGAACCATTAAAAATCTGTCATTTAAAAGGTAAATAAAAAGATTACTTAAAGCCTTCAGCTACACTATGAGAACCTCAATCCTCCCATGATTTTTTTAGATTAACTCTTATTTTCTGTCTAAGGAGTGCAAGTGAGACTTTCATGGGTTTTCATTGTGCAAACCCTTATGATGGTATTTCTCAAATAAGCAGTTGTGTCCACTGGAGTTAGGAGTGAAGAAGAGGTCAGGACGGTATCTTGAGAAAGTTATGGGGAGTAGAGAATGTTCTGATTTGACTGGCTGGGGACGCAGGTTTTATTAATATGAGGAGCAGAGCCTTTTCTGTGCATTTTCATCTTCCTGGGTTTTAAAGTAGGCTGGACTCCCCAAAGAGAATCTTGAGTTTTAATACAGACTTCCAAACTTTTTTTCTCCCTTTTAGAAGCTGGGTTTGAGCCTCTGGTTTCAGATCATGTGAGTGTGAATCCTGCTTTTGCCTTTTTCTAGCTACAAGCCCACTGTCATGTTACTTAACCTCTCTAAGCCCAAATCTCCCCATTTGTGAAACTGAGATGACTGTAGTCCCTAACTCCTAGGGTCATATTGATGATTAAATGAGAAATCAGATGAGATCATCTTCATCACATCACCAGGATCAAGCACATTCTCAGTAACTGTTTCTTGCCGTTGTTAATCTCTGAACATAAAAGGTTGTGGATTTTACCTAATAGGTTCACGGAATAAGTTTGAGGTGCCCTATCATGGAGCCATCAATGTCTAAAGAGAAACAAATGACCCATGAGGCTAAATAAATAATCAAATAAACATAGATCTTAGAGCAACCTAATAATGGGGTATTTTATAATAAGCTTTGCCATGGCCTCACAGAGTGAATGGAAATTAAAATTTTCCTTGTCTTTTTAGGCAATGAGCAATAAATTCATAATCTCTATTTTCTATGACTTCTCCATTTAAGCGTGACCTTCCTGGTAGGTTCACACTGATTATTTTAAGAATAATTAGCTAATCAAATCTATTTAAAATTTTTTTTCATAGTACCTTTATGGGGAACTTCATCAAAGTCTAGCATTCGAATCTGCTTCCTAGGATCTGGCTGATAAGAGGAAGAAAAAAATCTTAGGCTCACTCTTGACTAGTAGGGGGCTTTCTAAGTCCCCCCTCTCTCTTTTTACATATATATATATATGTGTATATATATATGCGTATATACATATACATATATGTGATTTTTTAAATGCACATATGTATTACAAATTTAATGTGAACATTAATCCCAGAGTCAGTCTGGAGGTAGAGATAGTTGGTATTCCAGTAAGATGTGAATTAAAACCACAGAAGTAAAGTTCTATGCAATGAAAAGGGAGAACAATAAAAATAAAAAAGTAACAAACAACAGTAACAATAAAACCCAACAAGCTGAATCCCACCAGAGCTATGTAAAAATAGGTTTAGTGGTTTCATCTATTCAACATTCTCTTCTTGAATGCCAACTATGTGCCAGGTATTTTGTGAGAGTTTGAGAATAAAAATGAAAAGGATTTATTCACAAACATACGTGTAAGAGATTACCCAAGTAGGGGCACCTGGGTGGCTCAGGGGGTTAAGCCTCTGCCTTCGGTTCAGGTCATGATCTCAGAGTCCTGGGATTGAGCCCCACATCAGGCTCTCTGCTCAGCAGGGAGCCTGCTTCCCCCTCTCTCTCTCTGCCTGTCTCTTTGCCTCCTTGTGATCTCTGTCAAATAAATAAATAAAATCTTTAAAAAAAAAAAAGAGAGATTACCCAAGTAATCTGCCCAGGCTTAGGCCTAATGAGTAAGGCCAGACCTTGAACATGTACTCTTCTGTCCCTAAAGTCCACTGTTTTTCCCACCATACCAAATCGCAGGCCCCACTGGCATTCAGTCATGAATTTTCTCAGATCCCTTCCCCTGACTCTGCATCCATCTAGCTTCCGTGGGTCATGCTGTGAAGTGCTGCACCTCTGATCTTGAAGGGACTGTTCCTGGACACTGGAGTCTCAGTGCCTCAACAGAGAGTCAGAAATGTCTTGGAGCCTCCATGCCTCACTCCCTCACCTCTGCCCCCCACAATCCCAGAGTGAGATACAGCCAATGAATGACCAGTGTGGGAATTTAAAAGCCCAGATCCTTTGCCACAGGGCACCGTGAACTCTGAAGTTGAACTTATGCTCCAGAGCTCCCCACAAGATCAGGCTGAGACCTCGCCTGGAACCATATCTTTGCTTGGCTTCTTTTTCTTTTCTGTCATGCTGCCTCTACCTTCTCTCTGGTTTTACCCTGGGCACACTATCACACAAATTTTCTTTCAGGGTCTGCTTCTTGGAGACCCTGACTTGAGACACCTATGTTATGATATTTACTATATATTTTTTTCACTTTATCTTCATCTAGATTTTAACCACACTAACTACAGGATAATGGGAATATGTTATTAAATGAGATTTTTAGATCATATTATGAATATGGAATTAAAATTAATCATTTGAGATCATTGTTTAATCAGTTAAATGTGTGTATACTTTATTTAGTGAGGGAGGAATCCCAGGCTGAGGGAACCCCTGACTCCAAATGGAGGGAGCTCTAAGAGTTCCACACCACTGTCAGCAATGGGCAGTTCCAAAAGAACTATCAGAGGCTCTCTCGGATTCCAGCCTCTTAGGAGTCTGACTGTGGTGAGGATCTTGGTATATGGGGCACAACCTCAATTCCGAGGAGGGAGGACTCCCTGGCCCTGAAGGGATTCCAACAACCTCACTAAATGAGGTTAATTACCCCGGAATGTAAGGAACCCCACAGAACCTTACTCCTGCTCTCAGCCCTGGGAGGACCCGGACACAGTGGGAGGAGCAGAAGCGGAAGGAACGTCCCTTAACTTCCGGTTTCAAAGTTTCGTTGCGAGGGCGGGTACTGAACGGCGTGGCGTCTATCGGCAAAAGGAGAAGTCCTACGACTGGTCAAGTGAGGATATTGAATGAGGGAACCAACGATGCCAGAATAGAGGGACCCCCTTGAGTAAAGCCCTGTCTCTTTTCCCATCCCACAAAAACCCTGAAATAACTGTCAGACGGAGGCACCCACTGACTGGGGCCTCAGGAATCCAACGGTGGTGACGGCCACGGTTTGAGGTGGGGGAGGGGGCACAAGTCAACAGAAGGAGGACTGAGTGAGGACTGAGAGGACCCATCCTCCAGAACAGAGGGACCCTTTAGAGCTCTACTGTCAGCTCTGGGTGGATCAAGGTGGAGCTGGGGGTGGGGGAAGGGCATGCCTGGCAGTGCTTTCCCTTTACTTTTCCTTAGGAGTCTGAGTGTAGCCTCCAGTCAGCCGAGGAGGAATCCCAGCCTCTACCACAGTCAAGGTAAGATACTCGGTGAAGACTGAGGGAATATCCACCCCACACTGGCAGGAACTATACAGATCCCAACCCGTATCGTCACCCCTGGGAGGTGTTAGGCCGGGGTAGCTGATATCCTTACCCTGCCTACCCTGTTGTCAGCTGTGGTAAGCCTTGGCTGTGTCAGCCTGCTGCACCCTGCGGAGCCCTCTCACTCCTCCTGCAGCTTCTTACCATTCAGGAAAGGAAACCTGTGAGGCTCTAGAGTACTGTTCTCAGGAAAAGATGGGTGGAGACACTCTTCCACGGTTGAGTTTACCAGATGAGGCCACTCACATCCTCCCTTTCTCCCTAGGTTGTGGTCCCTTATCATCCACCCTCCTGTCCACATTCCTCCCTGCTACCACTAACAGAAGTGAGCATGTCTCAGGGTCAGGAGATCCCAAGCTGCACTCGGGAGCAACAATATGCCCCCAGCAAGAGCCAAGGCCTGGAGGCTACACAGGTCTCCAAGGCTGTGGAGGAGACTTCTCCCTCCTCTGGTCCTCTGATGCCTGGCAACATGGAGGAAGCTCTGGCTGCTGGAATACCCAGTGCTCCCCAGAGTGCCTACTCTTCTTACCCTCTCATCACAGCCGTCTCACCAAGCAAATCAGGTGAGGGCTCCAGCAGCCTAGAAAAGGATAATAGTTCTGCTTCTTCATCAAAGTCCCTGTCCGACATTGAGAATTTCCCCATAGACCCTCTAGATGAGAAGGTGACAATGCTGGTGCAGTTCCTGCTGCACAAGTATCAAATGAAAGAGCCCATCACAAGGGCAGATATGATTGATGTTATCCAAGATTACAACAATGAGTTCCCTGAGATCCTCAAGAAAGCCTCTGAGCGCATGGAGCTGGTCTTTGGTGTTGATATGAATGAGGTAGACCCCACCAACCACAGTTATGTCCTTGTCAACAAATTGGGCCTCACTTATGATGAGAGGCTCGGTGGTGAGGACAGCATGCCCAAGACCAGCCTCCTGATAATTGTCCTGGGTGTGATCTTCATGAAGGGCAATTGTGCCACTGAGGAGGAGATCTGGGAAGTGCTGAATATGATGGACTTATATTCTGGGAGGAAGCACTTCATTTTTGGAGAGCCCAGGAAGTTCATCACTCAAGATTTGGTGGAAGAAGAGTACCTGGAGTACCGGCGGGTGGCCAACAGTGATCCTCCACGCTATGAGTTCCTGTGGGGTCCCAGAGCCCACGCTGAGACCAGCAAGATGAAATTGCTGGAATTTCTGACGAAGATCCATGAGTCCCACCCCAGGTGCTTCCCATCCCAGTATGAGGAGGCTTTGCGAGATGAAGCAGAGAGGGCCCGAGCTAGATCCAGCAGCGCCCATTCTGGTGCTGGATCTCGTAGCTCCTCCCAGCCCTCTCAGCCCTCCCAACACTAGTGCTGGCAGGGGCACATTCCTCACTTTGTCATTAAAATTAGCAAATGAAAAATAAAATTAGCAATCAATCTTCTAAGTAGTGTGGGGCTGGGGTGTGGCTGTAGGGAACACAGTGCATAACATCTCTGTGTCCCTTGGAGGTTTATCTTCTTCATGGGGAGAGTTTGGCTTCAAACGTTGTTCCTTTTAATACATCATTTTATTAGCTTTAGAATCTAAGTTTATGAATGACACTGGTCATATGTTTATTACTATTTATGAAATTTAAGAATACCAGTTTTGCTTGTTTGTAAAACAGATCTGTAAAATGGACCGTTCTATTTTGTCGTCTGAAAAGGTCAATGATATTCCAACAGGCATTTTTTTGGAAGTGTCAGTTCAGCAGTAAAATATTTGGGGTCAAGGAAAAAAACCCTAGAGGTGGTCAAAAGATACCAAAACATGATCAACTCTTAGCCTCTCCTAACCCTTTTAATCTGCCATTCTGTAAAATTAAACGACATATACCGGCATTGGCTTGGATTATTTAAGAATGTGACAAATAAATCTTAATAAATTATACCCCATGTATGCTGGCTTATTTATTCCCCAAATATTAATTCAGCATCTGCATTTTAGAAAGCACTGTGTTAGTGGGGATGCTAGGATAAATAAGACTTATTACTTGCCCATAGAATTTTAGATTTTAGGAGCAAAAATCATGTAAAGACAATAATGGTTGAGTATCTTTTAATACCAAAAGAAAATAAAAAGGAAGGGGTTGGGGGGGGGTCCATATGAATGCAGTCAAGTTATAAGCCCTTCAGTGGGAGGTAATTTTAAATTAAACTGTAGTACACTAGCTGAAGCTATGGGAGTGGTGAGCAGGGGTCAGACCCTCAAATGGTATGATTCAGAGTTGAGAATGGATGGAAAACTGTTCTCAGCGGCTCCTTTGGTTGACCAGATCCCACCCGGGACAAGAATGGAAGATATCCTGAATTCTTGTTCAACTGCAGTTGAACACAATGCACATGCACAAATTAGGTGTTTTATGAACATCATCTTCAAGGAGTTTGTGAGAAATAAGGATGACATTTCCTTGAGGTGAGATACCCAAAAGCCACTGGGCTAGCACTCTGCCCCGGGCTCGGAGATGCAGAGCCTATACCATTCATTAAATGGGTTATGCTCAGTACACTTTGGCAAACTCAAAGCAAGGAGGAGGTAAGTGAATGAAAATAGGGACAGATTATTGGAAGGGCAACTGGGAGGGAAGGACCCACACAAATTCTAGGAGTATGGAGTTGGAATCAGTCGAGAAATACTCCCCCAAACCCAAATTAAATAATATATCCTCCACTGGGGAAGATTTACTAAGGTTTTCTTGTTAAGCAGCCATTTGGGCTGGTTGGGTGTGCCGTGTCCTAGAACACTGCATATTTTCTGACATCTCCTAGGTTAACAAGTCCCAGAGAAGAAGGCAGTAATGTCTGGGGTCAAAATCATCATAGTAGTAACTGCCGATCATCAGAGACGCAATGCATACTATGCACCATTCCAGGGGCTTGACATACAACACATACCTTCTAACGGTCATTCATACAAGACCAGGCTGATTGAGCCCATTTCACAGACAAGACCATGAGGCTTAGAAGATTGTGAATGTGCACAAATCACAGGCCTAATATGTGACAGAGTTGGGACTACACCTCCTGTTTGAATTCTTCCAGAGCCCATGCTATTCTTTCTACTCCTCCCAACCTGGGGATAAACCTCTCATTTTTTAAAAGATTTTATTTATTTGACAGAGAATGTGAGCATGTGAACACAAACAGGGGGAGGGGCGGGCAGAGGGAGAGGGAACAGCAGAGTCGCTGCTGAGCAGGGAGCCCGACTTGGGGCTCGACCCCAGGACCGATCTGCCCTGGATCATGACTTGAGCCTAAGGCAGATAGATGCTCAACCAACTGAGCCACCCAGGTGCCCCCCTGGGGACAACCTTCTGTTAACTGATTTCTCTTCTCACACCTCCATATGCTTCTTCAGGGGTAAAAAGAAGGACCTTGTAGCCAAAGTATGAAAAACAAATAGATAAAATGAAGGAATGTGAAAACGAGAATCACATACAATTTGGGCATTGTCTGTGGGGTTCATTTACCCAGAGTGCTACTGCCTCAACCCATGGATCCTCGAGAGCTCCCTCTGCTCAGTAGCTGACACAGGTGTGCTGTCCCAACACCTTCCCATGTTAACGGTACCCTTCCCCTGAGTCTTCCCTAATTGCCTTCCTGTCCAACTCTGGAAGCTGACCTGCTGCCCAGACCTTCACTGCATCTTCCTCTGGACCCTGTACCCTGCTTCCAGCGGAATAGACAGTCCAGGATCACCTACCCTCACCCTGACTCAGAGGATTCCATTTTCTGTAGGTATCTCCTGGCTGTCACCATAGGATCCCTCTGCTACAACTCCTTCTCTTAAAAGATTTTATTTTATTTTGTTCTATTTTATTTTATTTATTTGAGAGAGACAGAGAGAGCATTAATTGGGGGTGGGTGGGCCGGAGGAGCCTAGGAGGAGGGAGAGGGAAGGGGAAAGAATCTCAAGCAGACTCCACTGAGCGTGGAGCACCGATGCAGGGCTTGATCTCACCACATGAGATCATGACCTAAGCTAAAACCAAAAGTCGGATGCTTAACTGACTGAGCCACCCAGGTGCTGCAACCTCTTCTCTTTAAAGAGTGAAGCTTAGGTACGTGGTCGTTCCCTGATGGGCTTCTTCACCATACTCTCAAAGTGTTTTACAAGTGGGCTTGTGAGTGGAGTCTAAGCAGGCTCAGAACATACTGTGAACTAAGAGAAGTTTTTGAAACCACCTTGATGTCTGCAGTAGGATTTTAATGGGATATCCTATTTGGGACTAGCCACTGAAAAGATATACTGGTAAGTAAGCATACCTACATAGTCAAATACCAAAACTTCCCTCTTAAGAGATAGAGGGGGCAAAACTATGGAAATCACAGTATAAGCAAACATCTATAAAACCTGAGTCTAAATTTCTATAACCCTGGAAGTCCTAGGAAGCAGGAGGAATGGAGATGCCAAGGATTAGTTCCTTGGCCTAACACGCTATACTGATTAAAAAAGAAAAAAAGAGATAACTCACCATCTTTATGTTATCTCTAGCTGGTGTACTTTCCCCAGAAGAAAGTCCTGGTTTTCACTGTGCCTAATAGCACTGTACAGATGTTGAGGTGCACTCAGGTGGTGTACAGCAGACATCCTAAGGTTAAGATAGTGACCATGCAGCAAAAAGAACAAAGTAATTCTCACCCGCTGAAATTACAGAGGGTTTTGCAAAGGGCAGTGCAGAAATGTGCTACTCAAGTGAAGAAGGGTGAACCTTTCCTGCAGGGATTTACAGCGTTCTTTTAAAAATCAGATGTGATCCTGTACTTGAAAGCATGCTCAAAACACGTGGCCAACTGCAAGGTGAAGAACACGCTTCACAGAAACTACTCCAGGAAACAAAGAGGGTTATTGTCCTAACAAACTATAAAAAGAGCACCTATTATGTAACAATTAAGGGAAGGGACTGCAAGTGCTTATGCACATCCTTTCTTGGCTTCTTTCTTGGGTTCGCAGGAAAGCTACATTCCCAGTCCATTTGCAGTTAAGAAGGTCAGGCAGGGATGCCTAGTGATCTTAGGTTGTAAGTTTTTAGTCTTCTCACTATTAAGTATGGTGTTAGCTGTAGATTTTTCATTAATATTCATTATTCAATTGAAGAAGTTTCTTTCTCTTCCTAGTTCTCTGAGTGTTTTTATTGTGAAAGGGTGTTGAATTTTGTGAGATTGTTAAGCCTCTGCCTTTAGCTCAGGTCATGATCCCGGGGGTCCTGGGATCAAGTCCCCTGGGCTCCTAGGTCAGCAGGGAACCTGCTTCTCCCTCTGCCTGCCACTCCCCCTGCTTATGCTCTTTTTTCCTCTGACAAATAGTAAAATCTAAAAAAAAGAAAGGGGGGGATCATGTGACTACTCTTGCCAGAAGCAGTATTTGTCATTTCTGGGCCAATTCATTTGAGATCCAGGATGCTACCTCCACTTTCTTTCATGCATTCAGTAGAAAGATGGAGAGCTCGTGTTGAGACATGGAACTACAAGACAGAAGCAGCCTACATCTCTGTGTCACCAGTTAGCAAAGATGCACATCAAATTTTATGTGCACAAGAAATAAACCTTTGTTAGGTCATTCAGATTTTATGTTTTATATTTTGCATCAGCTAGCAGTTATTTTATCTAGCTAATAAACAGGTACTATTTACGTTATTAAGCTTATTTAAAATTTTTAATGACAAAGCTAATAATAGTGCATATATTCTCTTGTTGCAAGTATTTCTAACAACATACATAAATCTAGCCCTTCCCTTTACCATGTTCCTCTAAAACTCAGCTTTCTCCACAGAGGTAACTACAACAAAAAAATATGGTGTCTATTATTTTAAAGATAATTTTAAGCTTTTTAATACATAGATGTGCTATAAAAATATACTGTGATTTTTTAACAGACTGGGTAGTGATGTACATAGTATCCTCCCACTTGCCTTTGTCACTTAATAAAATGAATGCAGCATCATTCCATGACAACACATATAAATCCACCTCATTATTTTAACTACTCCCTAGGACTTTAAAGTATATATGTTCCATAATTAATTTAACTATTTTCCTCCTGATGGACGTAAAGTAGTTCCCATTAGTTTCTATGCTTAATAAAACTGAATCAACATCTTTAGACATTAGTTCTTGGACAAATGTGCAAAGGAAAGATGTAGCAAGCTGAAATTGGAATAAAGTGGAGAAGGTATGAAAACTGTACATTTTTGTAAATATTGCTAAAATAGCATCCTACATATCTACCCATTAATATTTCACAAATGAATGTATGTAAATAACTTCACTCTCTTACTTTTTTAAATCCTTTAACTTTTGGTCAAACTTATGAAAAAATAATGTCTCACGGTTATATTAACTTGTATTTCCCTATTTTCTAATCAAGTTGAGCAGAAAATGAACTTAATCTCTTGCCCATATGAAGCTACATTTTTGCAGCCATGTTCTGAGTCACAGGATTCCTCTGAACAAGCCTTGAAATTCTGATGTCAACAGGATATTTTCCTTTTACACTGAGGAGCAAAGATGTGGTCAGAATAACCAGGTACCAGAGATTTGGGCCAGACAGGACATGCTCAGCCCGTGAGGGACGTGAGGAAGATGGCACGGGAGAGCAATTTCCAGAGTCCATGAGAAAGACCACAAGCAAAACCTGGTCCAAAGAGCATAGGACAAACTGGGAGTTGCAGATCTGAAAGTTCAGCATCATGTGGAAAAGTGACCATAAGGGGAGAAGGTGGTGGATCGGTGGGGCGGGGGGCATGCAAGAACATTTACATAAATAGGCATGGAAAATTCCTGAGTTACTTCTACCCGCTGGAAGTTGTCAAGTGATCTACATGGGCAGGTCTAAGGATCAAAGAGCCCAAAACTTAGACATCCCACCCTACCTTTGAATCCCCTCTACATATCGTCGGGCAGGGTATAGCTGTTTCCTCTACATCATCTAGTGATTCACTGATGGATTCTAGTAGAGCAACATTTCCTGATGACCCTGGGGGTTCCAGTGTATGCCTATCAATGTACCTGGGCTGGAAACTATCTTTATGTCTCCTGAAGACAGCTATTTCCTACCGTGTAATATGTTTGACCCCTCCACTGAGGTTGGGGCTATGTGAATGGGCAGGGTTAATGAATGATGACGCACAGTGGAGACAGGCCAGGAGTACCATGAGGACATGGGAATTCTTAAGTTCAGTGAGCAGTTTTAACACTTTGCGTTTCTTCCATGGCAGCCAAAGGCCCTACTAGGGATTTTTTTGAACCAGTGAATGTTACCTCTGGTATTTTGATTAAACTGATTGTTTGGTGATTCATTCATTCATTCATTCATCCATCCATCCATCCTTCCATCCAGCAAGTACTTACTGCATATTTGCTGAGGGCAAACACTAAGTCAAACAAAAAGAAATAGCAAGGTACCTACTTAGGCTATGGATGCAAGGATGGTAAAGAGGAGACAGATTTAAGTTGCAGGAGGTTAAGGACCATGTGAAAGGATAGGGGGAGTCTATAGTGACTCTGAGTTCTAAAGGTTGGCTGATTAGGTACAACTTGTTCTTAGCTGAGAATGATGATAAATTTTGAGGAGGAAGAGCTGGAGGTGATTTCAGTTAGAGGTAGATATGAGGAAGGTGGTTAAGTCAGTATGGGGCAGGCAGATGGTAAGGTTTTGCCAGCTATCCAGGTGGAGATGTCCAATGAGCAGAAGAAAACATGGGTATGGCTATCAGGAGAGGGTCCCAGGCTACAAAGCACATCTGGTTGCCTCAGAACTCATGAGAGGCCATATAGGGGGAAGAAAGTCAAGTGTTGTATATACAGTGGCCTATATTCTGTTTCCTCCCCTGCCAACACTATTTGGAAGCCCAAATTATACAAAACTTAATAAAGCCAGAGAAGACTGTAAAAGGAGAAAGTCCACTCTCATAAATCTACTACTTAGAGAATGTTTTCCTATGTTCTTAAGCTCTCTTTTCTAAAAAGAAAAGTATCTAATCATCTAAGAAAAGATACATGCTTTCTTAAGCATGTATCTGCGCCTTTGTCCTTGTATCACCTATGCCTGTGTATTTGTAGCTAATAGTAAACATGAAGGTATAGATCATGACTTTTCAACCTTAAATCTGCTCTCTTGGGTCCGCCTCATGACCCTACTCTTGACAACCTTGGTTCAAGGCTGAGCTTGCACCCACAAGACACAGACACTTATCTGCTCTAACGAATGTGTCTGTTCTGGACAGCTAGCAACTCTGCAGTAACTCCAGTTTCTAATGACATACAGAGCAGCGAGCTTGAGGCAATCTTGCGTCCAGGTCCTGGAAGTGCAAACTTCATGACACATTCTTTATCTAATTGGGGGACAGTGATTGTCAAAATTTTAGACACATGACTGCTTATTCTAGCTGAAGCTTTCCCAAGAAATCTGATCCATGAACATAAGGAAGGCTGAGCAGTCTGGGTAAAACGGGGACTGCAAGCCCAGAGTCCTGTCCACTCAGTTCCTTCTTCCCCCTGGAGGGCAGTATGCCCTGACATCCAAAGAACTCTTGGGTGCCCTTTGAACACTGCTGCAGAAGCTGAGTGCTACATGACCCTGCCTCAGACATGGACTTCATCTAGGGCTGAAAGCCAGCTTGAGCACACAAAACATACCGTCTTTGTGATTTTGTCCTGCCTTCTGTAGTGACTTTATCAGGACACCCTAAAGGTCCTATATTTGGCTTTTTTCAATAAGTTATAAAAATTTAGGAGTTGGAACTATTTTTCAACCACAGTAATTGGCAATTAAATCAGTTAAGTCAACACTAGCTGAAAACCATATCTCCACAAATAAAGACTTGGTCTCTCTAGAGGTTTGGCTGATGGAAGATCAAAAGGGGAGGATTCAGAATTAAAGAAAATAATTCAAGAAAGTATATTTTTGGCCATAGTCCCAAGTCGTGAACAAGTAACCACCATTAACGATATGTAACTTCCAACCTGTATAATGAGACTGTCGATGACTGCCTCTCCCGTAGGAACTAAACTTCTGCAAGACAGCAAGTCAATGACAATTCCAGGCTTCTGAAACTCAGCCAATCAGTGACACGCCCAACTCTGAAAGTCAGCCAATCAGCAACAGCCTCACATTCCAGACGGCATCCAATCAGGGGCCATGCTTCTGAAAGTCGGCCTATAGTTAGCAGCCTTACTCTAGCGACCACAGGAACACCCCTCAATGTCTGTCGGTCCCTAAACTCTCTGCTCCTGAATGTCACCCTATCCTTGAATCCCCCAACATAGCCAAACCTCAAAGAGGGTCACCTGTGACTTTGTTCAGAAAGATTGCGCCTTACAACTACAGTTCTCCCTTCAGCCAAACGGGGAGTTCACCTTTTTTGGATCAAACAGTGAGTTCGAGTTGTTCTTAGTTCACAAGGTCAAAACCCTTCTGACCTTCATTCAACCCCTGTTTACTGACTTGGTTCACGACAGGCACGCTGACTGATGTGGCAGAGAGCGGTGCAAATTCAGCCTTTCAGTTCTTGCAATGCTTGTTTATATGTTTTTATTTGTATATGTTGGAACCTCAAAATGCCCAACACAAGTATAAATGTTGTGACAAATGTTGTGACAAAATTCCCAACACAAATGTAAATGTGACAAATTTTAAAATAGCCAGATATAAATGTTCTTAAAATGAGCATTACTTATGAAAAGGAAAAGAAAATCTGACTTGAAGTGGTTAATTATTATGGAATTTACCAAGATTATAATTTGAACATTTGACATTTATTAAATGAGGAATAAGTCCCTTCAAAGCTTTTTGTGCAGTATGCAATTCTTCATTCAATATAGAAAATGATGGAAAGCCAAATATAAACTGGTATGCTAAGAGCTGAGCATGGGAGATGCAGGATTTCCTCCACTTGTACCAAAGACAGTGAAAAAAATAATGCATTTTTTTGTTCAAGAGACATCCAGATTAAAAAGACTAATCACAGAAGTTGTAATGGCCTTCCATGCTGCACAGCATCATCAATATTTCACCTAAATTTAGAAACAAATTTCCAGGTGCTAGGACAGAATCTACTTCAATAATAAAAAATATAATAGCTCCATTTACTATTACAGAGATTATCAAAGATCGAAATGCCTCACCTTTTTTACAGCATAGCCACAGATGCATGTAATTGCAATTACAGAATACATTTTCCCTAGGCTTGTGAAACTTTTGTCATGAAAAAAGGCTTCCTTATAAGGCCATTATTGTGAGTAAAGTCATTTGAAAATGTGACTTTGGAAACAACAGCAATTTTTTGCAGAGACTTCTTTTCTTTTTTTTTTTTTTTTTAACTTAGGAGTTAATTACAGTGTTTAAAGTTGATGAAAAACATGCATGATTCTATAGTAGATGTTGGTTGTACTGCCCATTTTCTGCATAATGCCACTCAAACAGCATCTGATGTCCTTTTTATTGAAATTGAAGAAGAAAAAAAAAAAAAAGAAATTGAAGAGGGGGGTGCCTGAGTGGCTCAGTTGGTTAAGAAACCGGGTCTTGATTTCGGCTCAGGTCATGATCTCGGGGTCATGAGATCGATCCCCCTGTGGGTTTCTGCACTGAGCACTGCGTCTGCTTGAGATTCTTTCTCTTTGTCCCTCTACCCTTACCCCTGCTTGAGCTCTCTAAATAAAAAAACAAATAAATACTTTTAAAAAAGAAAGTGAAGGGACAGTTACAGAATTATTCTTATTTCAACATTTATTTTCTTTGAACTGAGCCATTAAAGTTATTAAATCACCAAGAATTGGGGAGATTTTGTTAGCATTCAGAAGCCTTCTATTCTCATTCAAAAATCCACTGGCTTTCTTTAACAAATGCATTTGAAAGACTCTTCAGTTTATTTGAAGCACTGATATCACATTTTTTAAAAAAATTTTATTTATTTATTTGACAGAGAAAGACACGGTGAGAGAGGGAACACAAACAGGGGGAGTGGGAGAGGGAGAAGCAGGCTTCCTGCCAAGCAGGGAACCTGATGCGGGGCTCGATCCCAGGACCCCGGAATCATGACCTGAGCCGAAGGCAGACGCTTAACGACTGAGCCACCCAGGCGCCCCTGATATCACATTTTAATTTTGAAGAAAAGGTCGCCCCCCAAAACCCCTGCTGAATTTTTAAATAAGCCCCTGAGCAAAGTCTGCTTATTTCATGATCATAGTTTTCAATATTCTTCTAGTAAGAGGACTATGTGCACTGAAAGGACAACAGTATTATTAAAATATTCGATTGATTAAAGGGATTTGTTGAATTCATTAGAAAAAGAATTGATGAAAAATGCCCCCCTTTATGTGTCAAGGCTGTTCTTAAAATGAACATTACTTATGAACAGGAAAAGAAAATCTGACTTGAAGTGGTTAATTATGATGGATTTGTCAAGATTATAATTTGAAATGGATTTCATCACATGAAAAATTTAATTTAGTAACATGGATGCTCCTGAACATTATTCCAGCAAGAGAACAAGAAGAGAATAACATTTGTTAACAACACTCTTTTTTGTCAGGGGAGGACACTTTTTTTTTTTCAAAAGATTTTGTTTATTTTTTGAGAGAATGAACGAGCATGAGCAGAGGGGAGCAGCAGAGGGAGAGGGAGAAGCAGTCTCCCCGCTGAGCAGGGACCCCGACATGAGGCTATATCCCAGGACCCGGGGATCATGACCTGAACTGAAGGCAGATGCTTAACTGACTGAGCCTCCCACCCCTCTGGAATGACTTTTTTTTTTTTTTAAGTTAAGAGATGTAACACAATCCTGAAGAATGGAAAAATGAAAGATGCCATGAAAGATGGTATTACATGATTCTATAAAGGTAATTTAAAGAGCAGTTCTCAGGATTATTAACCATGCCGGTACATGTTTACTATACCAACTCATAATGTTATTATTGAGCATATGTTCTCATTAATTAATTTTCAAAGGATAAAATAATGAAATAAGTAAAAGGTGACCACTGTAAGTTATGCTTTAATGTAAATGGAAGACAGACTAACCTGTGAAGAATTTTATAAGCAAATTCCATAAAATGAGAAACTTAGAGATAAATCATCAGGGGAATGTAGCTAAAGAAAGAGGTATCTAATTTTGGTGTTTCCTCAAAATATCTATGTTGAAGTCTTAACCCCAGTACCTCAGAATACAACTGTATTTGGAGAAAGGGTCTTTAATGAGTCAATTAAGTTAAAGTGAAATCATTAGAGTGGGCCCTAATTCACTTTAACATGTGTCCTTAAGAAGCAACTAGGATACCTACCCATAGAGAAGACAATTGGAAGACACGGGGAAAAGAATGCCATCCACAAACCAAAGACAGAAGCCTAAGAAGAAACCAACCTTGCCGATACTTTGATCTTAGACTTCTAGCCTCTGGAACTGTAAGAAAATAAATTTCTGTTGTTTAAGCAGCCCAGTTTGTGGTACTTTGTTATGGTTGCCCTAGCAAACTAATAAAGACAAATAAAATAATTCAAATTTAGCTAGGTGCCCTGCATTTTTGGTTGCTAAATCTTGCAGCTCTAGGTAAGGGAAAACCAGAAGTCAACTTGCCCACATTGTACCCACCCTCAAGAATCACAAGAAAGCCTGCATGGATGATGAACAAGAGATGGCTTCCAGTGCTCACTAATGTCCAAGAACAAATGATTCTCATCTCTCACACACTGATACAGAAACGTGAGGAGAAAAGTACAAGAGAGCCAACCTAGAGGTTGATCTCACTCATGAACGTGGATGCAAAACTCTTAGACATGATCAAAATTTACTTTATCTGCACCATATAAAAAGAACAATATACTTGGGGCAAGCTAACTGATCATTAGAAAGTCAGTTAATGTAAATTACTGCTTTCTGGTAAAAGAAAATTCGTACATTTGATTTAATAAAAAACAGCACTTGATAAATCTGAACATACATTCAGGATTTTAAGAAAAGGAAAAATCCTCTTGGCAGCCTAGTAACAGAAGGGAGTTCTTTAACTTGTTAAAGATGATCAGTCTTTGGTGAAATTCTGAAAGATTTTCATTTGAGATAATGATGCTCTACATGGCAATTCAACACTGTATCGCAGATCCCCACCTCCACAATAAAGTGGATAGTATAAACAAAATATATTGAAATTATACAGGATGAAATAAAATTGTCATCAGTCATAAATGATATGATTGTGTATGTGAATAATCCAACATAATCTAAGGAAAATATATGACAAATAATAAAAGTTTTCTGGTTATTCATTACTTGTAACAAAATCAACCATATTTCTACCTATCAGGAAAAAAAGCTGAAATGTAAAACTAAGACATGCGATCTGCAAGAGAATTCAGAATGCTGAGTATCTTGGAATGCATTTACCACAACATGTATAGGACCTTTACAAAGAACTTTTG
This sequence comes from Mellivora capensis, assembly GCA_004024625.1. Taxonomy (NCBI): domain Eukaryota; kingdom Metazoa; phylum Chordata; class Mammalia; order Carnivora; family Mustelidae; genus Mellivora; species Mellivora capensis. The sequence goes on from PISX010007446.1 coordinate 44,373, forward strand.
TAGCCTTAATGAGGGAAATTTAAAAGACTTAAACAAATGGGAAGATATGCTTTGCCAGGAATTAAAAAGCACAGTAACAATCTCGTTACATGTTCTCCCTCCTGCATTTATTATATATTTTAATTCTCACAACCTCATAGGAGATGGGTTTGGTGTTACTGCCTTAAACTTCTAGAAACTGTGGGCCTGTAAATTCAAATAATTTACCCAAGGTCACACAGTAAGTAGCAAGGCCAGGACTTGAATACACATTTCTCTTTCTCCAGTCCCTGGTTTTTACACAATATCACTGGAGTAGACTCTGCTAGTGTCCTGCCCATATATCCTTATATATCTCTTACCAACTGTGTATATCCCTTGCCAGGCTTCTGTGTGCTTTGCTGCTGAGGTGTTCACACATTTAACCCTCGAAGGATAATCCTTGGGCATTAGAGTTGGCTGGCTCACACAGAGAGTCAGAAATGTCTAGCAATTTCATATTCCTTCCAATTTTATATTCCTCCCTCTAAAACCCCAGATAATCCATGGCTTCCTTCCCAGTACAGAGAATTGGAATTGGAAAAGGAATTTTACACTCCCTCATCCAGTCCCAGAATGGTCCACAGCTAACGACAGAACAGCTCCTTTGCTTTAAAGCCAAAACACTTATGAGGTGTTCTTTATGCTCCAGGTCTCCCTGTAGGATTAAGTTAAATCTGAGATCTCACCTGAAATGATACACTTACTTGGCTTCTTCCCCTTTTCTGTCCTGCCTCCTTCACTTCCTTAACAGTTTCTCCTGGAAGCAAATCCTTAATAAAATACTTGCATCTGCAACCTTGGTTAATCTGGGAGAATGTGACCTACGACACCCACACTGTGAGATATATTTACTTCAGATTCACGGTTTAGATAGTAAGCTCCGAATCAAGAGAATATGATTCTATGAGCTTTATAAACTATATTATGAAATTGGAATTGGAAGTAATAATGTTAAATTATTATTCGGTTAGAATATTAATAGAATATTTACATAATTCTTTTAGTGATCTCTGCTAAGTAATTGTATCTACTCGGCTTTCAGTTTTCTCTTTTGCTAAATGAAAGAATGGGATCCAATATTCGATAGGCTAGTGGACCTCAAAAGGAGGTGGTTATGTCCCCCAGAATACATGTGATAAAATCTTGAAACCTTACAGCCCCCTATGACAAAAAAATGATCTGGCCCTAAGTATCCATGGTGCTGAGATTGAGAAACCCTGATCAAAGCTTGGATGTGTCTCTAAAATTCAGCTATTAACCCTTTCTTCATCTACAGTATGTCAGATCATGATTTCAATGTAATCTCTGCATTTTACTTCTAGGAGAAATGACTGAACCCAGTCAGATCACTTGGTGCCCACCAGTTAGTTACTGGTCTGTTTATGAGCGACTGATGGTCACTTAGGGTAGACTACTTCTAGACTACTTCTGCATGGACACATAGACTTTAAAACCGAACATTCAGTGACCTGCTTGCAACTCTAGAACATACTCCTTTAAAAATGAGGAACGGAGAATAGAGATTACCTAGGGAAAGCAAATACAATGGTAATTTCTTTTACATAAAGTGGCATGGGCAAATTAAAGCCTGTCACGTGCCATTTTATGACACACAATAATCGTAGACAGTTTAATTAAAAACCTATATGAACAGTATGCACTTTTGACTTTTTATCTTAATCTTGGTAACCAAGAGAAACTAATTTAATACTCTTAATTTACTGTTCTTAATAGAGCGGGTTTCCAATCACAGTTGCCATGTTACAGTTTTATAGACCAGTGAACACATTAAAAGTAGCTGTAATTAGAAGTTCATTTGTTATATTTACCAAAAAACTTCCTACTTCTATTTTTTTTTTGACTTAACACATATTGTGGTCACTGTGAAGTGCTCGTGTTAAGGTGCCATTAGAATAGCTGGAATTAAATGAAGTAATACTATACTACCTATTTCTGTATTTTATCCTTTTTAAAGTTTAATTGCTTTATAATGAAGCATAACATAGAGCCAAATGTGGGTGCAAATAAAGAAGTATTAGAATTCCATGAGGGAATTAATTCCACAAAACTATATACAGAATTTCTTTCTATGAAACCATCATCCTGGATGAAATAGAGAAACATATGGAAGGACAAACTATTTTAGATTAATAACAAGAAAAATGAGATAAAGACATAAAACTGGATTCCAAAGACAGACACTTGGTTATGCAGGCTTTACTCTTATTTCCAGGTTCAGAAAAGGAATGTAAATAAAATAAAATAGGCCTGGAGGGCTGTGAAATGATTCCATGTAGGATGGATCAGGTTAAGAAACTGCTTCACTCAAACCTGGCCCAGCAATGATATAACAAGCTTTCAAGGGACAAATGGAAAATCCCTCACTGGTCCTGTGTTCAATATCAGAACATTGAAGCTTTTGGAAATTAAGACTAGGATATCATTTTTTATGTATCCTTCTCAATGTGCTACTTGATATTTTTATCATCATATTTCTTTATAATCAGCAGGATTTTGCAAACTACACCTTGAAGATCAGGAACTGGAAATGCAGAGGTAAGTTTACACAAGGCAGAAAGATGGTGGTCTGTGCTGTGGTCTGAATGTTGCTTCCTATGTTGAAATCCTAATGTCCACAGGATGGTATTAGGAGGTGGGGCATTTGAGAGCTAATTGGGCCATGAGGGTGGGACCCTTGTGAATGGGATTAGTGCTTACAAAAGAGACCCCACCAAGGTCCCTGGCCCATTCCACCAGGTGAGGATGCAACCTGAAGTCTGTAGCCTGGAAGAGGGCCCTCACCCAGCCATGCTAGCACCTTGATATTATACTTCCCAGCCTTTGGAACTGTGAGAAATGAACTGTTGCTTATAAGCTACCCAGTGTGTAGTATTTTGTGATAGCTGCCCAAACAAAGAAGCTGTATTCAAAGTACATTTTTTCCTTCATATTTCCCATGACCCATGGGAAAAATAGCCTACAAATTCTCAAAAACAATACTGAGCACATTGATTTTGTATGGCCATACCTTCACTACTTAAGATAATTTCTGAATAAAAATACATGTGTTTTAGTTAAATCGTTAGGTAACTTTTTTTTTAATATAAGGGAAAAAAGGTACATCTATTTATAGAGTGTACATCAAGCCTGGAGATGTAGAAAAGCATATAGACTATAGTCAAGGACACCTTCACTCTGTAAATTAATAAAATAATGCCATCTGTGTTTCTAGACTTCATGCGTACTGGCAGAGAACAATCTCTAAGAAGTATCATTAGGGGGAAAGAAAATTGCAAAACAATTCTGTACTACTATATTATTACATTTGTAGAACAGTCAAAGACACATGTATACACAATGAACTCATAATAAACTTCTACAGTGGTAGGACTGAAGAGATCATTCTAACCATATGTTTCTCAGTTTTACACTGTGTAAATGGGTATAGAGCACCACTTCAGATCAGTAACAAATTGTCTGCCAACACTTCACATCTGGTCCTGATGCTCCAATCACTTTGAGCATAAGGGTGGAATGGTTTCCTGTAAGGGTCCTGGTTTCATGTGACGTGGTCCTGGGCTAACTGTCAGAGACCTCGGTTCTAATCCTCCCTCTGGCACAAACTACCTTGGTAATCCTGAGCTAATCATCATTCCCCTCAACTCCAGCCTCCCCATTCATAAAATAACAACTTCTAAGGTCTTGTCCTGCTTTACTATTTCAATTATTTGTCAACTGATCAGAAGTCAGGTAAAAGCATGCACCGACCCATGGGACCTATGTCAGCTCTTCATCAGCACTACTGGTAAAGCAGTTCCCAGTGAGACATGGACAAGGTCATGTGAACAATATTTATCACAAGGCTACATTACAGCTGAAAATAGGACTAATGACCCCTTTTTCTGAGTTATTTTTGCTTTCTTATCAATGATGTTCCCAGGCCAGCATTATTACCATACCTGGTGAATGAAAAGATTGACGAGAATCTAACTGCTCAAGTGCTCCTTCTTGACAAGATCCAACCCCGGACAAGCATCCATAATCTCCCTCGGGAATATGAAGCACAAGCCCAGACCGATAAACAGCCCCTCTAAAATCCCCATTACTGATATTCCGTGTGGGTAAGTTCTCATTTGCTGCAGTCTACTAAATAAACCTGACTTTGACTACAGGTATGTTCTTAGCTGTCTTTGACTACCGAAATACAACACATAAACAACAGCAAGAGATTTAATCTAGATCTTTGAAAATGGTCTTGTCTATATTCTCAAATTATCACCCCATTCTTCACACCTCCATCATTTAATTATCTTGTCCTTTCATTCTTTCACTAGTAACTTTAACATATCCACAAACTGCAGTCAATTACATTCAGAAACATTACTTAGAGCCTTTAAAAGATTTGTGTTAGTTATTTACTGCTGTATAACAAATTAGCCCAAATCAAGTGACTTAAAGCAACAAACATTTATTATCTCACAGTGTCTGTGGGTCAGGAATTTGAAAGTGGCTTAGCTGGGTAGTCCTGGCTGGTTCAGAGTCTCTCATGAAATCCCGAATCCTTCCTGCAACTTCACAGAGACCTACATAAACTGCTTAATGTAAATTAGTGTCTTGGAAATCTATTTTCCTATTGACAGGTGTCCCACTGAATAATTATAATCCCCTCACAGGCATTTTAGTATGTATTGTTCCTAAATATAGTGTTGTATGTAGGCCTCCTAATAACCCTGTGAATCCATTTTTCAGATGAAGAAACTGAGGCTTAGACAAGTATCTTGTCCTGTATCATATAGCCAGGGGGAGGTAGAATCAGGATATGAGAACAATTTTATCTAACACCCCAGATGGAGCTTTCTGTAAAAGATCAGGACTTCTAGAGAAAATACATTTTCAAAAATAAAGAAGGTGAGAAAGAAATAGGAATGTTTATTAATTAGGTCCTTACTGGATAACATAAATGTTCACATGCATTATCCACACTTAATCAAGGCTATTCTCTTATGTCATCAAGTCTGTTTACAAACACTAGTCCAAAAATCTCTCCCTCTTGGTAGAAATGACATTCGAAAGATTTTGGAAATAATAGTAAACTCATGTCACTAGGACTGCCAAAATTCTCTCATCCATGAGTAAGCACAGAGGTCCAAAGGGGAAGCCATTATATTTAGTCTTGGTATCTTTTGGTTCCCTTTTCTACGCTCTTTTCTTTCTGAGTACTTTTCTATCTCGTTTCTTGTCTTTCTATTGAACAGAGAAAGATCAAATATATGTTATGCCTGTTGATAAAATGACTGCAGCATGAAGTTGGAAATGTTTTATTTCTTCTCTGCTTTAGCATTTTGAGGCATTTATTTCTGTGGGTATTCAGAAGAGAGCAAGAAAAGAACTCCGGGAAAGGTACATCAAGTAAGATCTAAGACTTTAAATATTTATGTGAGAAGGAAGATTAAACTGCACTTAATTTCACATAGTTTTTTCAACACCAAAAGGCATAGATATTATAGAAGGAAGAATCACTGGTAATACAGTTGATATAAAACTATACTAAAGGTGGGTCTCACTCAGTGTTTGGCTCTCAATGCACTTTTAAATATATATCAAGTGAAACTAGGCACATTTTCTTTGATCACATCATTAAATATTAAGCTGACAGTGTAGTGGAAATAATTCAAGATTTGGAGTCAGAAATAATTTCAGGTTCTAGTTTTACCATGACTAGTTCTATAACTTTGGACAACCTGTCTATGACTCAGTTTCTCTGTAAAACAGGAGTAATGATAATGCCTATTTTTCCTGGTTGTGTTAAAGGTTAGAACTAATGTAGAAAATTTGCCTAGCACAGGGTAAAGCTCAGGAAGTGGGCTTTAATCAATCTATTTTACATTTTTTTATTGGCTTAGAGAAAATATGCCATTTTAGGAGTGCTATAAAGAGAATGTTCTGGGGCACCTGGGTGGCTCAATCAGTTAAGCATCTGCCTTCAGCTCCTGGGGTCCTGGGATCAAGTCCCACATCAGGTTCCCTGCTCCGCGGGGAGTCTGCTTCTCCCTCTGCCACTCCCCCTGCCCATGCTCTCGCATGTGTACACGTTCTCTGTTAAATAAATAAATAAAATCTTTAAAAAAGAGAGAGAGAGAAATGTTTCCTCACTTTTTCCTAGTATTCAGTCCTTAGATCTCCAATACTTGGACCTCCACCTGCTCTTAGGTCAATTTACCTTCACCTGGTAAGTGGTGAAGCCCAAAGCTGCTTTGAGCAAAGATCATGTCCCCTTTCTTCATATGTGTGAAGTTTCCATATGTTAAGTGGGCTCGCTTCAACTATGTTTCCACGAATTTCAGATTTTTATTTTCTCAAGTGTGAGCCAGACTTTCAAAATGACATCCCATTTAAAAATACTAAGATAGTCACTTTAGATAGCTGGATAAAATGGATATATGTGTGTTTGTGCTTCCAATCTTTGCTGAATATAAAGATGATAAACATGAAAAATCCTTTTAAACTTTACAGATAGACACTTTTATTTGCTCAAAGCCAGAAAAACACCCCATAAGAATATGTAACTACTTCTTAATCAGCTTTTGAAAGTCTTTTGTAGAAATAGCTGCCAAAAATAAATGATATGTTGATAGATCTTTAGAGACTAATATTTTTATTACTACATGTGCTCAATAATGAATCATAAGGAAATGAAAAGATAAACATTCCACTGCCCCCAAAACTTATGAAAGACTGATTATTGCAAGTCAATAGAGACTAGTTTGTTTTAGCAGTAGGAAACTATAAAATCTGGCTTGTTTGAAGGTACAAAATTTGAGAAACTTTAAAGGACTGTGCTCTGCCAGTTGTCAGTAAGAATTCATCATTCTATGGGAACTCAGCTAAAGTTCCACACAGACTTATTTTAAACTCTTTGCTTACTAGGTTTAGAAAGACCCGTTTTACAAGGTCTACTCTTTGGCTTTTCCCCAGTCCCACTTCTTTGGACCTTCCCTGCAGTTTTGGAGCTTGAAATTTACATTATAGTCAGCCCACCTCTCTTTCTTCCTACAAACCAGTGTTGGGAGTACATTTTGCCAGGGAGTTAACCCAGAAACATTCACACTTCCTGAACCTTCATTACCCAAGATTCATTTTTTAAAATTTCTTTTCAGCATAACAGTATTCATTGTTTTTGCACCACACCCAGTGCTCCATGCAATACGTGCCCTCCCCAATACCCACCACCTGGCTCCCCCAACCTCCCATCCCCCGGCCCTTCAAAACCCTCAGGTTGTTTTTCAGAGTCCATAGTCTCTCATGGCTCACCTCCCCTTCCAATTTCCCTCAACTGCCTTCTCCTCTCCATCTCCCCATGTCCTCTATGTTATTTGTTATGCTCCACAAATAAGTAAAATCATATGATAATTGACTCTCTCTGCTTGACTTATTTCACTCAGCATAATCTCTTCCAGTCCTGTCCATGTTGCTACAAAAGTTGGGTATTCATCCTTTCTGATGGAGGCATAATACTCCATAGTGTATATGGACCACATCTTCCTTATCCATTCGTCTGTTGAAGGGCATTTTGGTTCTTTCCACAGTTTGGCTACCGTATTACCCAAGATTCAAACCAGCCTGAACACTATCGTACTCCTGATGGTTCAACACAATGTTGCTGTGAATTTTCTCCTTATATCCTCCTGCATTCTCTGTGGTTACAAGGTATCCCTCTTTTTATTTCTATAATGATAGCACAATTCAGACTAGTCACTTTGAATCAGAAATTTGGATTGTAGACTTTGTATCTCAGATTTTAGTCTGAGTCTTGCACCCAAGAGCAGGAGGTAACACTGGAATTACCTATAGTGGATCAATCATAATGAGTGAAATGAAGGAATGCAGTACAAATGAGGTCAAAAATTAAAAATTGATAAGCTAGACTTCATTAAAATGGAAAAAACCCTTCTGCTTTGCCAAAGACAATATCAAGATCATTAGAAGAGAAGCCACAGACTGGGAAAAGATATTTGCAAAAGATACATATGATGAAAGACTATTACCCCTGGGGGTACCTGGGTACTTCAGTCGGTTAAGCATCTGCCTTCGGCTCAGGTCATGATCCCAGAGTCCTGGGACTGAGTCCTGCATCAGGCTCCCTGCTCAGCGGGGAATCTGCTTCTCCCTCTGCCTGCTGCTCCCTTTGCTTGTATGCTCATGTGTGTGTGCTCTCTGTGACAAATACATAAAATATTTAAAAACAGATTGTTACCCCTAATTACAAAGACCTCTTAACAGTCACCAATAAGAAAACAAACAACCGGATTAAAAAATAAGCCAAAAACCTTAACAGACACCTCAGCAAAAGAGATCCACAGACCAGGGTGCCTGGGTGGCTCAGATGGTTAAGCTTCTGTCTTTGGCTCAGGTATGGTCCCAGAGTCCTGGGATTGAGCCCCGTATCGGGCTCCCTGCTCAGCGGGAAGCCTGCTTCTCCCCCTGCCCATCTGTCTATCATGAATGAATAAATAAAATCTTAAAAAAAATCCACAGACCACAAATAAGTATACGAAAAGATGCTCCATACTACCACGTGTCATTAGCAAAATACAAATGAAAATAACAGTGAGATCCCACTGTATACCTATTAAAATGGCCAAAGTCCAGAATACTAACAACAGCAAATGCTGGCAAGGTTGTTCTGCATGATTTACCTTCCTCTCAACTTTACTATAAACCTAAAACTGCTCTAAAAAAACAAAGTCCTATAAAAGAGTAATGCAAGAGAACTGACATTCCTGCTAGTCCTTAATATTTGTTACATTTGTTGGAATGGAAATTTCTTGAAGATCTTATTCACAAATGTATCATCCACATTCCAACACCATAACTGACATTTAAGAGGGACTGAAGTGAATTGAAATTCTTCTCAATGCAAGCCAAATTCCTCTTCTAGAGAGAAAAAACAGACCAAAGTTCATGGAAATCTCAGTGCAAATCTAACTGCTATTTTGGTACCAGAGCTGGCCAGGTGTTCAGGCTGAGCCTCTTGCCAAACACAACCCAAACTGAGAGATGAAATATGAAAAGTAACCTCCTGAAAAACATCGCCAAGCTGATAAAATAGCAAGGAACGATCAGGCCAAATTTAAGTGAAGGCCAGAACGAGATAATTAATCAAAGCATGGAAGCCAATTTGGCCCTGAGAGTATTTACTGAAATTGACTTTGAGTTTTCAGAATCTTGGTTTAGGATACAAAGAGCAAAGTGCAGGACTGCCAGAGGCTGCAGACTAACAGGAATCTTCCCCCTCACAAACCTGGTAGTACAAGGGCTACACCTTTAGGCTGAATGAAAACTGGGGTAAAAACTGCTCCTACCGTACCTGCCCTCAGGAACTGCAAGGAAAGCAGCTTCCTAGATGATGAGCAGAAGAAGGCTTCTAACACTATCATATATTCAGGAAGGAAGGACCCTAAGTTAGCACACACTTCTCCAGAGGACAGTAAAAAAGAACACTTCCAAACTGAGTATCAGGCTACCAGACCCCCCAATACAGAAACCCGAGGAGAAAAGTACAAGAAGGCCAACTTATAGGTCAGTCTCGATGATGAACATACATGCAAAAATAGACATAGCAATGCTCTCCTTAGTCTGCAATATATAGAAAGAATACACATGGAGCAAGTGAATTTACTATTAGAAACTCAGCTGATGTAAATTACTAGAGTACCATAAGATGGAAAATTCATAGAGTCATTTTTTAAAAGATTTTATTTATTTATTTGACAGAGATCACAAGTAGGCAAAGAGGCAGGCAGAGAGGGGGGGGAAAGCAGGCTCCCTGCTGAGCAGAGAGCCCGATGCAGGGCTCAATCCCAGGACCCTGGGATCATGACCTGAGCCAAAGGCAGAGGCTTTAACCTACTGAGCCACCCAGGCACCCCTCATAGAGTCATTTTAATAAAGGAAAGCATTTGATCAAATTTAACATATATGCAGGGGGAAAATGGGAAGATACTTGATACTTACATTTTTCTTAAGGTATAGATCTCATGTTAAGTGTGCTTTTACCCCATAAAATTAAAACAAAAGAAAAACTTCCTGTTAGCAACCTAGGAGTAGAAAGGAAATTCTTTAATTTGCTGAACAGTGATACTTTGAAGGATTTTCATTTGAAATGATGATGCTCTACACAGTGGCTCAACATTGCATTGCTAGCCCTCACCATCACAATAAAGCCTGAAGGTAAGAAATTTAAGAAAATCAATAAATGAATAGATATGCATTTTTGTTTATTAAAAAATTCAATATTGCCAATATATCAATTCTACCAAAATTGCTTTATAGAGTCAAGGGAATCGCAGTCAAAATTCCCGAAAGCATTTTTGCAGAATAGGAGAAGTTGATTTTAAAATTTATATGGAGAGGCACCTGGGTGGCTCAGCAGGCAGAAAGCCTGCTTCTCCCTCTCGTACTCCCCCTGCTTGTATTCCCTCTCTCACTGTCTCTCTCTGTCAAATAAATAAATAAAATCTTAAAAAAATAAAAAATAAATAAAATTTACATGGTGGGGGGAAGGAGTTAGGATGGCAAAGGAGTAGGGGGTCCCTAAGTTTGTCTTGTTCCTAGAACGCAGCTAGATAGTTATTAAATCATTCTCAAACCCAAGAAATCAATCGGATTTGAGAAAACAAAAATTTCAAGTCTACAAGCAGAAAAGTGACCACCTTTTGGAAGGTAGGAGGTGTAGAGTTGACAGTATGGTCTGAGGATATCAAAGGTTGCAAAAAGAACAGGTGGCACCAACGTGCTGCACTGTTCCCAGGCACAGATGCTGGGAAGCCAGCTGAAAGTAGTGGGTCTTGGTGCCAACCTGGGCACACCCAAATATATAAATCAACTAAAATTTATATGGAAAAAAATGTAAGGAAAGTCCAAACAAGGTGCAGAAATTGCCTGACTAGATACTGAGACTCATTACAAATCTATGATGATTAAGAATGTGTGGAATTGGTGCATGGATAGAAAGTAGACCAATAGAATAAAATAGAGAACACAGAAGCAGACCAAGTCATATATGGTCATTTAGTATATGAAAAAAAAAAGGGGGGGGGTGAGGAATATTTGCTAACCAGCCAAGAAGAATGGACTCCTCAAGAATATTGCCGGCTTAATTTGAAATCCATGGATTAAGAAATTAACATTAGAAACAAGAGATGGATATCCTTTCTCACTACTCCTATTCAACATTGTTCCATAAACTGTAGCTAGTTCAATTAGGCAAGCAAAAGAAATAAAACTATACTGTTTGGAAAAAAAATAAAAACATCTCTTTTTGCAAGTGACATGATTGTTTACATATAAAACATTAAAAATGAAACAACATAACTTTTGGAACTATAAGCAAACTTAGCAAGGTCTCAGAAACAAGATTAGTGTACAATAGTCAATTTCTTTCTTACACACCAGCAATAAAACAATTTCATTTTTACATTAAGAAATGGGTAGCAGGGACGCCTGGGTGGCTCAGTTGGTTAAGCGGCTGCCTTCGGCTCAGGTCATGATCCCAGTGTCCTGGGATCGAGTCCCACATTGGGCTCCTTGCTTGGCAGGGAGCCTGCTTCTCCCTCTGCCTGCCTCTCTGCCTGCCTGTGCTTGCTCTCTCGCTCTCGCTCTCTCTCTGACAAAAAAAAAAAAAAAAAAGATTTTATAAAAAAAAAAGAGAAAAAAAAAAGAAATGGGTAGCAGCAGCAAAAAATGAATTTCTTGAGTATAAATCTAACAAAATATGCATAGGATCTCTATGTGAAAACTGCAAAATACTGATGAAAGAAACAAAAGGTGATACAAATAATTAGAGAAACAATCCATCTTCATGGACTGGAAGAGTTAATATAGTTAAAATGTCCTTGTTCTAACACAGTCTAGAGATTTAATGCAATCCCAATAAAAATCTCAGTAAGTTTCTCTTACAAAAAGAAATCCAAAAACTGATTCTGAAATTTAAAGGAGAAGGTAAGAGAACTAGGGTAGACAAAACAATTCTGAAAATTAAGAACATAGCTAGAGGACTCCCACTTTATGATATAGTTATAAAGCTACAATAATCAAGGCAAAGTATTACTGGCAAAAGCATAGACCTCCGAATCATTTCCAGGTACCAAAATGTATTAATTTTTAATTTATGTATAACAAGTTACTGCAAACTTAACAGCTTAAAATGCCATCCATTTATTAGCTCATGGTCTGTTGGTCAGAAGTCCAGGTGTTGTATGGCTGGGTTCCCTGCTCACAATCACATGACTCTAAAATCAAGATGCTGGTCAGGGTGTGTTCTTATCTAGGGCACAGGATAATCTCAGTTTATCAGATTGTGGTATAATTCAGTCTCTTGCAGTTTAAGACTGAGTCTCCGTTTCTTTGCTGGCTGGTGGCCATTCTCTGCTCCTAGAGACTGCCTACATTCCTGGCCAGTGTCTCCCCTCCATCTTCAAAGACAACAATGGAGAATCTCCCTTACATTAAATCCCTCTCACTTTTTGAATCTTCTTTACCAGGAAGAGCCCCATTCTTTTTAAAGGGATCAGTTGATTAGGTCAGACCCATTTATGAACTGAATTGTGCCCCCCACCAATTCACATGTTGAAGCTCTAACTCCTAATGTGACTTATTTGCAGATAAGGCCTTTAAGGAGATGATTACAGTTAAATGATTCATAAGAGCAGAGTCTTAATCCAATAGAATTGGTGCCCTTATAAGAAGAGGAAGAGCCAACAGAAGAGTGTAACTCAGAGGACATGTGGAAACCACAGCAAGGTGTGCAAGCAAGAAGAGATGCCCCAATAGAAAGCAACCCCGGACACATGCTGATCTTGGATTTCTAGCCTTCAGAACTGTCAATTTCTGATGTTAAATGACCCATTCAGTGGTATTCTGTTATGGAAGCCTGAGCAGTCTAATACATCCACTAAGAATAATCTCCTTTTCTTAGAGTAAGCTGTGCCATATATGATAACCTGATCACAGAACTGACATCTCATAATATTCAAAAACTTCTCCCACACTCAAGGTCTGTGGATTATGTGAGGGTGCAAATCATTAGCGGTCATGGCGTTAGTCTGTCTACTGCAAGCAGCTTCATTTATTATCGCCAAAAAAAAAAAAAAAGGAAGCAATTCAAATGCCCATCGATAGGAGCCTGAATAAAGTTTGGTATATCCATCCATATAAGCTACTACTCAGCAGTAAAATGGAAGAACTACTGATGGGTGCATACAACTTGGGTAAGTGCTGAGTCAAAGAAGCCAGTCTCAAAAGGTTGTATATTATATGATTCTCTCTATATAGATACTGATTATACATTTTATGTTACTATATATTATATATTAAAAGGCTATATATGTATATATCATCATACAATATATAAAATATATAATTATACAATATATAACTTTTTATAGAATCAAATATATAGTACATATTATATATGTGTAATATATAATAATACAATGTTATACAATGTATAACTAACTATATATATCACATATGGCATTCAGAAAAAGGCAAAGCTACAGGATGGGGAACAGATCACTGGTTGCCAGGGGCTTGGGTGGAGGAGTGTTTGACTCTACCTGGCTGCATGAAGTTTTCTGGGGTGATATGAATGTTTTTGATTCTGACTATGACAGTAGTTTTACTAATCTACAGATGTGGTAAGAGTCCTAGAACCGTATGACAAAGATGTACAATTGTACTACATGACAACTTAAAAATAAGAAAAAAATAATTTACCTCTAAGGGTATCTTTTAAATTCCATGAAGCTCCAAAATAAGAATTTTGTAACTTTTCAATTTATTGATAACAAAAAGCAAAACTTCATAGCTACAGTCATGGCACTTGCATAATTAAAATTCAGAGAATACTCAATGATCTAAAGCCACTGGATTAATAATTTAGAGATTTTTTTAACAACAAAATGTTAACTTTTCAGATGAATTCTTTAGGAGACCACAGCCATTCCAAGTCACATTAAAATGTGGCCAACTTTACCACTGAAGAAAAGGAATGACTTGTAACAAATTTTAATGACTCACACCTAGAAGTCCTTGTTACAATGTGCTAATCGACCAAAGCCTGCATGCTGTTGCCCACTTCTCTGCAACTTTCATCATCACATCTATGCTCTACGTAAAGATGCATTTTATTTCAAAGCTAGTATCAGATTGATAACGGGATGTGACATGTTGCTATAAAATCAGGAAAGTCATCACAAATGATAACTCCAGCTGATGTGTTAATGAGGATATTAACTGTGTCAGTGACATGAAATAAGAAACAATGCTTCTTGAACAATCTGCAAGTCAGCTAGTCTCCATTTCACTTCTATTTACCCTTGTCATGCTGGGACCTCTGGCCAAAGACCAGGAGCCACCACTACTAATGGTAAGGCTCCCAGTCTTTCTCTATAATAAAAAGCAGAGCACTGGAGGAGTATGCAGGGCCTTCAAAATATATTTTTCTTCCTACATGTCATGTGGAGCAGGAACAGGGCTTTTCTTTGAGGGCAACACTTGCTAGTCTATATATGAATGAGTTAGGTACTGTCAACATGTACCTTCGGAAAGAAGGAAGCCTAAAAATAATAACCAGTCTCTCACTGGGAAGGTTTCCTGAGATATTTAAAGCACCATCCTCTGTTTAAAGGCTGCCACCTCCTGCAAATTGTCCTGAGCATGCACTAGGGAAGAAGTGTTTGCACCTGGATGAGCTGGTCAGAGTAGGAATGTGGGGGAGAGTCGGGAAATGGCAACAGGACTCAAGGATAGATCTTTCTGGATAAGGGGTTGGGCCATGCCTTAGAGTAACAATGGCTCCTTCCTACTTGGCCCCGAATTCTCTATTTTGTTTATTTCCATTGATCAGTGGAAAATTCGCTAGCCCCGTTGCTCTGTAATGTTAGGAGAACACGGGTCTTCATGTCTGAGGCTGAACACACCAACATTTTCACAGACTAAATAGAGAATATGCTGAATTCAGAGGAGATTCTCTTACAAATGAGGGCACCGTCTTCTGGAGCATTGCCTAACAGCAGATTGAGTATAAATGGCCTTGGGTGGAGTATGTAAATAATTCATTAGGCAGGAAATGAGAATCCGCCATTTCACTGTTAGAAACATAGTGAGATTTTTTTTTTCTCTATAAGAAAGCTTTTCATGACAGAAGAGAATCAATCATCTGATCAAATGCCTTTTCTGCCTTTTGAAGCAAGAGTACTAATGCATTTTCCCTTCTTCTTCTTTGTAAATTCTTATTACACACATTTTACTGTTGGTAGAGAGAAGCTATGACTCTGGTTTCAGAGCAAACAGGACACTCTCCAGAGGTTCATTAGAAGTGTAACATATTAGTACATGTATTATACATATTGAGTAAATATATATAATATATATAAGTATACAGTATGTATAGTATATTCTCTGAACTTACATGTAACAACTTAACCTCTTATCCCAATTTTTAAAAAGTATTTTATTTTTTTAGGCTCTTTTATATTCCAATACTTTGAGGGTAGGATTTTAATTTGCCACAATGGAGGATGATTTTTTTTAAAGGATCGGAACTGAGAAATCTGTACTTGAGCAGCATTAATCTTCTGAACTCTTTCCCCTGTCTTTTTGACCAAAACCAGTAGTTTCCCCCTAAAACTCTGAGATGACTTCACACAGACAGACACACACACACACACACACACACACACACACACACACACACCTGTATATGCTGTGTTACAGGAAATTCCCAAATTTAAATAATGCCAAGAAGGGAAGGTTCGATGACTTAATAATTAGTTATTATTTCTTTAGCCTTGATTGGGAGGAAAATGGAGGATAGAAGGAAGGAAGTAAGGGGAGGGAGGAAAGGAAAGTGTAATTAGGAAAAGGTGATTGGAAAACAAATCTGAGAGATGGGCAGCATGAAAGAATTTCCTGTGTTGGCCTGGAGAGTCTATCACTGTGTTGCTGGTAAAGTCTTGCCTCATAGATTTCTGGAAGATGTTGCTGGAAAAGTCCTGAGGTGACAGCATTGCCCCCATGTAGTCATGACCATACTTAACTCAGGCGCACGTGGCCCTCAGGAGCCTTCTCCAATTACATGACCACAAAATTGTAGTGGTGTCTATCTTTGGATTTTGTGATTTTTGCCATTTTCTTTGTGCTGTTCTACACATTCTACAATGTGGAAATTATTCAAATATTAAATGCTTTTAAAATGATCATATAGAATCTTTTAGGTGTTTCATTGACCCAACTGTCTTTGGGTCCAAGAAGGGCTCTCCATTTAATGAGTTACTCCTCAGAATGGTTAGTAGATTAAAAAAAAAATAACACTGACATTTCATGATTACATCAACAATATTATTAGGGAGCTTCAATAAGCTGTAAGAGTAAAAACAGATTTAAAGGATGAAACTATAACCCCATTATATAGCTCCACTATCCATAGCTAATCAATGGTCATATTTTTATACATTTTAATCTTTTAATTATAGAACTAATGATGATGATAATAGTTGGCTAAGTGTTTTCTTTGTGCCAGACCAGGTTTAAATATTGTATGTATCAACTAATTTACTCTTCACCAAATCCCATGTATATAATTATCTCCATTTTACAAGTGGGGAAACAGAGGCCTTGAACAATTAAGCAATATGGCTAAGATCACATAAAGATTTAACCAGGGTGTGTACCCAGGGGACATGGCTCCAGAGCTGTTTAACCACTCAAAGCTGCCTTAAATGCACATACACGTGTGTGTCCTCACTTGTGTGTATGTCCTGGACAAGTGACTCATGGATGTGACTGATACAAAATTTAAGACTAGTATCCCGAAGCTGCTTTAAAACCAATCAGAAGGGTAAGTTGGTTAATCTACCCCTGCCACTATATGGACAAATTTTGACAGAGTCTATGATTTTTCTACATCTTCTCACCAATGAAACCTCTCTGATGTTTACCATCTGCTTGATTCAAAATCTTGTCTTGCCTCTACATCCCTGAGCAAACCTGGATTTTACCAAACATCAACTATTTGTATCCGTTTTCCGTAATTTAATTTTGTATTTCTTTGTGTTTAAATTTGAGTATCTTGCCTTATAACCAGATTTCTGTGCATATGTGCGTAGTGTGGCCGAGGAACTTAATTTTTTATCTGCATTATTTTTCCTCAGCTTTGTTGAGATATAATTGACATATAATTTTGTGTAAGTTTAAAGTAATGTGTTGATTTGATACACTTCTATATTGCAAAAACTACCACTACAGTGTTAGCTAAAACCTCTAGGTCACATAATTGCCATTTCTTTTTCTGTTATGAGAACATTTAAGATGTTCTCTCTTAGCAAGCCTCCAATATATAATATTGTTAACTATAACCACCATGCTGTACATTAGATCCCCAAAACTTCTTCATCTTTTAACTGGAAGTTTGTACTCCTTGACTTAGAGCTCTCCATTTCTTCCATTCCCCAGACCCTTGTAACTACCATTCTAGTCTCTGTTTATTAGTCTGTCCCCTTTTAATTCCACATAAAAGTAATATTATACAGTATTTGTCTTTGTTTTACTTATCTCACTTAGCATAATGCCCTCGAGGTCCGTCCATGTTGCCAAAGGCAGGGTTTCCTTCTTTCACAGGGCGGAATAATATTTCCCTGTAAGGAATACTTGTATGAATGAAGATGATGTGGTATGTGTATATACATATATGTACATATATGTGTACATATATGTATATACACATCTTCATGTGTACATGTATGTATATACACATACCACATCATCTTCATATGTGTGTACATATATGTATATACACATACCACATCTTCTCTATTCATTCATTACTGGTAGAAACTTAGGTTGTTCCCTTATCTTGGCTATTGTGAATAATGCTGCAATGAACAGGGGGATGCAGACACCTCTTCAAAACAGAGACTTCATTTCCTTTGGATTTATCCTCAGAACTGGGATTGCTGGATCATATGGTAGGTGTATTTTTAAGTTTTGAAAAAATACCGTTTTCCATAGTGGTATCCAAACAAACATCCTAACTAATGTACACAAGCACTCTCTCTTCCCCACATCCTCACCAATACTTGTTAACTCTTATCTTTTCGATGATAATCATTCCAACAAGGGTGAGATAATATATCATTTATGGTTTTGATCTGCATTCTCTAGTGATTAATGATGCTAACAGGTAATATCAAAGGTGATATTGAGCACCCATTCATGCATCTGTTGGCCATTTGTAAGTTTCCCTTGGAAAAATATTCTTCAGTTCCTCTGTCCATTTTTTGATTGGATAAATTTTTGTGCTGTATGAGTATGTACTCATACATATGCTTTGGATATTAACCCTTTATCAGATATATGACTTGCAAATATTTTCTCTCATTTTCTAAGTATGCATTTTGATTTTGTTAATTATTTCCTTTGCTGAGCAGAGGAATATATATATATATATATATTTTTTAAAGATTTATTTATTTATTTGATAGATAGAGATCACAAGTAGGCAGAGAGGAACGCAGAGAGAGAGAGAGAGGAAGGGAAGCAGGCTCCCTGCCAAGCAGAGAGCCCGATGTGGGGCTCGATCCCAGGACCCTGGGATCATGACCTGAGCTGAAGGCAGAGGCTTTAACCCACTGAGCCACCCAGGCACCCCGAATATATATATTTTTATCATTATTTTACAGTTTTAAGAGTACAACCCTTTGGTTAGGTTTACTCCTAGGTATCTTATTGTTTTGGGTGCAATTGCAAATGGGATTGTTTCTTTAAATTTCTCTTTCTGCTGCTTCATTATTGATGTGCAGAAATGCCATTTATGGATTTTGTATCCTGTGACTTTACTATATTTGTTTACCAGTTCTAGCAGCTTTTTGGTGGAGTTTTGGTGGTTTTGTATATATATGTCATCTACAAATAGTGGAAGTTTGACTTCTTCCTTGCCAAAGTTATTGCCTTTCCTTTCTGTTGTTGGATTGTTGCAGCTAGGACTTCCAGTACTATGAATAACAGCGGTGAGAGTGGACATCCCTGTCTTGTTCCTGACCTTAGACGAAAAGTTCTCAGTTGTTCCTCATTGAGGATATTAGCTGTCGGTTTTTCATACATGGCCTTTATTATGTTGACGTATGTTCTCTCTGAACCTACTTTGTTGAGGGTTTTTATCATAAATGGCTGTTGTACTTAACAAATGCTTTTTCTGCATCTATTGAAATGAGCATATGGTTCTTATCCTTTTATTAATGTGATTATGTTAATTCGCAAATATGTTGTAAACATGATTCTTTTTCTTCATTTCTCTAATAGGTCACAATTAGTGTGTAGAAACACAACTAATTTTTTATATAGATTTTGTATCCTACAACATTACTGAATTCATTTATTAATTCTAATAGTTTTTTCGTGGACTTTTAGAGTTTCTGTATAGATCATCTGCAAAAAGACATGATTTTTCTTCTTCATTTCTGATTTGGATAGGTTTCATTTCTTTTTCTTGTCTAATTTCTCTGCCTAAGACTTCCAGTATAATGTCAAATAAAAGTAGCAAGAATAAACATCCCTGGTTTTGTTCCCAATCTTGGAGGAAAAGCTTTCAGGTTTTCATCACTGAGTATTACAGTAGCTGTGGGCTTATCATATATGGCCTTTGATCTCTGTATCCATACTGAACCACCTGTGATTCCTCATTGTGGCATGCTCTTTCATCCTGAATCCTTTACATTATTCCAGTTTTTCTCCTGCAGCTCATTTCCAGTGTACTTATTTTTTAAATTTGAGGTTGGGCATCTTTAAAATCTCTATGCTTTTCCTTCCTCAAGTGAACAGCTGTTTTCACACACTAGTGTTCGCCCTGAGCATAAGCTTTTCTTAGCACATAGTAGGACCCTGTGCTGCAGCCGTTGATTCACTCAGTTCTAACTCTTGCTACAGGATAAGCTATCGATATGCATTTTATATCCAGAGTACCTAACAATATCTGACAAATACTATAGGATGAATCTTTATTGAATAATTGAGCAAATGGGGGTAAATGAATGAGTAGTTCTAACAATATACTTCCCACAGAACCAAGCTTGGAGAAGTGATCCAAATGATTTTATACCACTGGAAACCTACTGGACATTGTTTACAAGAAATCTCCTTCCTGCAGAAAACATGGCTCCCTCACTAAAGGATTACAATATGCATAAATTAGTTCTATTCAGTAAAATATTATCTCTAGACACATGGTCTCTAGATACAAAGATATAACATGTCTACATGACTTGGGCCATTAGAGAGTAGCTAATGAGGACACACTCACAGCAGGGGAGGGGCATGATAAGAACTGGGCCAGAGGCAGTTAATGAGGTAATTTAGATGACTGTCCCAATGAAAAAGTAATAAGAGCCTGAAACAGTGCTCTTACTATAATAGCGATGGGAATAGAGCCAGAGAAATGGATTTTAATCAGTTAACAAATATTTATTGAAATATAAAAGTACTAGTGTGAATAGTATGAGGTAAGTCAAGATTGGTTAAAAAAAAAAAAGGCATGAAGTGGCACCTGGGTGGCTCAGTAGTTAAGCGTCTGCCTTCAGCTCAGGCCATGATCCCAGGGCCCTGGGTTCGAGCCCTATATCAGGCTCCCTGCTCAGCGGGAAGCCTGCTTCTTCCTCTCCCACTCCCGGTCCCCCTGCTTGTGTTCCCTCTCTCTCTGTGTCTCTGTCAAATAAATAAAATCTTTAAAAAAATTCATGGACTCTAATCCTTCTACCTTTTGGCCCTGCTCTGTGCCCTGGGAGGCTGACCTCTATGGACTGTGTCTTGAGAGCTCCATTGTCCTGTATTGATTTTGACCAGTGGGGGGAACCAGCCTGAAACCAAAGGAAGGGAAGATGGAATATTTATTTTCTTTTCCATACCCAGATCCTTCCTTAACCTTATTAGGGTTTGGGCAGCAGCTGCATCCCTCTAAGGCCACTGATCTTTTCCAGCCACCTCTAGTCTACATGGCCAGGTCTTATCAGACACTTTTTTTTTTTTTTTAACTGGTAAGGAGTTTCACCAGAGGAGGGGCTCTCCCATAAGTGTTTTTTGTTTTGTTTTGTTTTGTTTTTAAAGATTTTATTTATTTGACAGACAGTGATCACAAGTAGGCAGAAAGGCAGGCAGAGAGAGAGGAGAGGAAGCCGGCTCCCTGCCGAGCAGAGAGCCTGATGTGGGGCTCGATCCCAGCACCCCGGGATCATGACCCGAGCCGAAGGCAGAGGCTTTAATCCACTGAGCCACCCAGGCGCCCCTTATCAGACACTTCTAATACCATTTCCTCTCTGTGCCACCTCAGGCCAAGTGGTAATATCTCTCAACTGAGATTAGAATTTGGGGACTTCATGATTGTTTGTTGGTTCACTAGACCTGTCCAAGCCTATGAAAACTGTTCCATTATTATGTTCAATCTGACCATTTGAGGGAGGCTTTTCTCTCCTCCTGGGAGCCTAACATCTCATTTATCCAAAGGTTCTTATAAGAAAAACAGTAAGAGCTATGTAAAAAGAGCTACCATTAGTAGAATGTAGGCTTTAAAATACTCAGTAATAACTGCCACAGAGAGGATACAGTGCATGTAGTTTTTTAAAGATTTTATTCATTTTAGAGAGAGAGTGAGCCCAAGAGGGAAGAGAGGGAGAGGGAGAGGATCTCAAGCAGACCCCTCTGCTGAACCTAGAACTGATTCAGGGCTTGATCTCATGACCCTGAGATCATGACCTGAGCCGAAAACAAGAGCCAGATGCTCAACCAACTGAGCCATCCAGGTGCCTCATAGTACATTGTATTTAGTAGAAAATTTTTCAAACAAAGAGAACAGATTCTGAATCTCCTATCTATAACTTCCGTACCCTCTATCTTCAAGGGATAACCTACAACCAGATATTCTAAATTCTGAAGCCCTCAAATCAGCTTCACATTTAATTTCTTTCCATTCACATGAGAATAGCCACTTGCCAAATCTGGCCATATTCTCTGTGGCAATGTTAGATTTCATGCGAAGCCTCTCATTCTAGTCTTGACTCTGGCTTCTTCTAAACCACAGCTTAGTGAGCCCTGAAATTTAAATTACTTTCCATTTGTTATTTTAGATATTTTGTGTTGTTATTCACAGAAATCCAGGAGCACTCCAGGGTTGGATATGCACTTGTAACTAATCTTTAACATTTCCACCTACAATTCAATGTCAATAACCTATCTGTCCTCATCTCTCCTTGAAAAATTGTTTTTGTTAATCCCTTTGAATGAGGTCTCTTTTTAAACTTAACAACCTTTGAATTCATCATCTGAAATTTAGGTGCAATTTCCAATTCTTCACCAGAAACCACCTTCATCCATTCCTCTTTTTTTTTTTTTTTTTAAGCAGGCTTCACATCCAGCATGGAGCCCATCTTCAAACATTCCTTTTAATACAGTTTTTTAAAAAGATTTATTTATTTACTTGAGTGGGGGAGAGGCAGAAGGAGAAGGAGAGAGAAAATCCTCAAGCCAACTCCCTGCTGAGTGCAGAGCCAGACACAGGAGTCAATCCCAGGACCCTGAGATCATGACCTGAGCTGAAATCAAGAGTCAGATGCTTAACTGACTGAGCCACCCAGGTGGCCCATGAATACAGTTTTGTACTTAGACTTATAGACTCTAGAATACTTTGGAAAAATTAATTGTAGTTTAGACCAACCATTAACTTTTTACAGTTTTTTCATTTAGCTTGCCCCATTCAGTGTTCATTTTTTTTCGAACAGTACCATCGTGTCTGTGCCCACAGGTCACTGACCAGGGACCCTATAAAGGAGGCTACCTTTGAGGATAAGCATAAGAGGAGGGGGTAGGGCTTTCTGCATGCCAAACAGGGTGTCACCGCTAGTAGTTTTAATTCCTGAAGCACTGTTCCAGAAGAAATGAGCCAAAATCGGAGAATCCAGAGAACAATGTAGAAGTCTGGGGGTAAAATTCAAGAATGCATCCTTAAACAGGGATGTGAAGCACTGTGTGCACAATAAGGAAAATCTCCAATCCTATATACTGCCCTATGTGATTTATATACTTAGGGGGAACCATGAAAACGCCGTCCCTTCATTGATTGGCAACCTTAGGAGGACCTTCCACATCAGCCCTTCTTCAGATTTGCCCATCAGAAGCCTGCCCTTTATGAACTACCAGCCAGAGGACACTGCAAAGGAACCAGAGGAGTCTAGAATGGCCTCGCCATCCCTTCCCTAATGACTGAGGTAAGCAGGCTATAAAGAGAGGCAGAGTGTTGAACAGCTGTGAAATATTAGAGTCAAGGTCCATTAGGGCTTAACTGAAAAAAAGGCAAACTACACTTATTTAAAAAAAAAAACTAGCATACAAAATAAGAAACTGGAACAGAAGCTACTCTGTGCCTGGGAAACTCAAAAGTAGGGAGCCTGCAGCTTGGAGCACACTGGGCCCATCAGATACAAGGATTAAAGAGGTAATACATCACCAGCCTTGGTCGAGAGCTCATCGAGACCAGAAGCCAGATGTGACTGAGCCTACAGTCTGAGCATCCTCAGTGCGTGCTACTGACGGAAGCTGTGGGAAGTTAGGGATCAACACTCACTATTCAGTGGAGGAACATAGAGTGAATAGAATGAGTATGGGTCAATATTCACTGCTAACCCAAATGGATACTAGCAATTTAATCACAATGCAAACTCTCATTAGTTTTTGATGACTTAAAAAATGCACCCTTACGGGAACTTTTCATTCTTCTCATATTCACTTGCATTTCATTTTGTCTTTTGGCATATTCAGCTTGGGAATCCCCAAATGTTTCTCTCTGGAAAGAACTTGAGTGGCTCTAGACAGATGGGAAAATGGACCATCTGGTGTTATTACTGCATGCAGTGTAAGTCTAGATAACATACGGGTGACTGGCCAACTGCCCAGATACCACCACCAATTCTCTGGACTTACTGTATTTTTCCAAGAACTACTCTTCAACAAGCTAATTTATTTCTAAACAGAGTACCATTCTGATTTGCTTGGAGAAGAAAAAAAAAGCAAAAGTATGGGAAAAAGGGCAAAACTTTAAAGTGCAGTATTTATTTTTTACTGCATGTCACTGACTAGACCTCCAACTTCCCAGAATTATTAAAATCAGCAAGAGTAGGACCTCAAAAAGATCATACTTTCCAGAAAGATCTCAACACTCTAATCTTGAAAGTATGTATTTTTTTCCTTATTGGGTATATATTTTTTTCCAACTAAAGAGGTTTTTTTTTTTGCAAGTCTGTCTCACAGCTATATGAACAGAACTCCCACTAGAGGCTATACTGTACTAGAGAAAAATTATTTTCTCCTAATTCCTTACCTGATGAGTCCTCAAGGGGTATAAAAAATAAACAGCCACAAGTACAACAAAAGAGAAGTCTAATGACTCCAGACACAATGTCACTAATACAACTACTGTTGTCAAGTTATTTTTAAAAAATGCTCATACAGGGACACCTGGGTGGCTCAGTTGGTTAAGCGGCTGCCTTCGGCTCAGGTCATGATCCCAGCATCCTGGGATCGAGTCCCACATTGGGCTCCTTGCTCGGCAGGGAGCCTGCTTCTCCCTCTGCCTCTGCCTGCCACTCTGTCTGCCTATGCTCGCTCTCTCTCACTCCCTCTCTCTCTGACAAATAAATAAATTTAAAAAAAATTCTCATCCAGTGACCTCCAGGCATTTTGTGTCTTGAAAGAAACAAGCCTTGTGACCCTAATACATTGCTGAAGCTGGCATTTAAGAGATGACCTAAGCAGTATCCCAAATAAAAGACTTACCCAAAGATTTATGGACAGAGACCATAACTTAGAGTGCACTAACTTCACTGAACATCTAATATAGAGCTTGACACAGGGCAGTAGTTCAAGCAATAAATGAACAAACTATTTTCTTATCTGATCCTACCTCTCTCCTATCTTTTTTATTCTTTTTTTCTTTTTATCCCTCTTGTTTAACAACCTTTTGTTAAAAAACCATTTCTTTGTCTTACTGTTTGTCTTGCAATATATGCTCCTAAATTTCCTGGGTGTGATGATTACTTTTCTCTATGCATGCTTTATCTGACCATTTATATTTGACACATTCATAACACCCCTAGGTAACATCACCCTGGGCATGGCAAGGTCCTCCAAATACTTTCTTCATATGTTCCCTGCAACTTAATCCCCAACACCCAAAAATTAATAAGTCAGGAACTACGTTCTCTAGATTCATGGTTCCTAGAGGAGATTTAATTCTTATGATGTAACTGAGTCAAGAAGGTAATTTAAGGCTTATTTTCTGAAAATTATTTTTTGTATGACCTAACTCCTCAACTGAGGCTCAACAAACATGACTGAAGCCAACTTTGAAATCCAATGCCATTTATTTATTCCAACTGAATCCTAGAGTAGAAGGTGAGTTGAGAAACCAGCAATTCTTAATGGTTAATAGTTTATGTTAGGGGCATCTGCTATAGATTAAATGTTTATGTCCACCCAAAATTCCTATGTTAAATCCTAAAGCCCAATGTGATGGTATTAGGAGGTGGGGCCTATGGGAGGTGATTAGTTCATGCGGGTGGAACCCTCATGAATGGGTTATGAGTAAATTAGTGCCCTCATAAAAGAGACTCCAGAGAGCTCCTATGCCCCTTTTGACATGTAAGGCTATAGGGAGAAGAGAGCCATCTACCAACTAGAAGTAGCCCTCACTAGACATGGAATATGCATCAAGACACCTTGATCTTGTTCTTCCTAGTCTCCAGAACTATGGAAAATAATTCTCTGTTGTTTATAAAACAGCATCCTTATGAGTTTTAACTAATATTTCAGTCTCAATTATCTATGTGTGGGGGTATGATTTATGTTGATATGGTGAGTTGCAGCAATCACAAATCATATTGGTTTCCTTTGAGCAATTTCCTTAGTCTCGACAGAGGTAAATTTTAAACACTTAAAAAAAAAAAAAAGGTTGTATCTGGCTATGTGTTGCAAATAACATATAAAGCAGGGGTTGTAGCAATAGATGTTTGATACAGAACTACCTGTTCCCTGAGTCATTTTGGGAAAGGGAAGCTCAGTCAAACCTATCTTTCCCTTAAGATTTAATTGTAAATTTAGGGTTTTTTGTCAGATATGGATGACCTGGTACCTGCTCTATTCCTTCCCCCCCCCCATTATCTACTAACCTGAGAAGATCACTAACAGTCTTATATCCATTTCTTTTCCATACAGAAGGCTTTAGTATATATTGTGTGTAATAGAGCTAAGAAAATGACAACTGCTTTCTTTTAAGTGAGTGGGTTTTCCCCATAATTTTTCCATTTTTGGCAAGATTATTCATGTCTTTCACTTTGAACAGTTTGGACCCATACAGTATTTTCTCCACATTTCACATTCTACACACATGTGAGATTCCAAGCAATTCATTCTTTGGTTTAACTAAATGAAGGTAGGTCACAAATGTCTTCAACTTGTCAACATGCTCAGTAGTGGACTCTATTCGTTGGATGTAGGACTCACAGGATGGTGGAAAAAAAACTAAAGTCACAACTACTCCAGTAAAATATTCTGATTTTCATACATACAATGAGTATTGCCTGAATGGCTATTTGACACAAGACTCTACGCTAAGGGATAACTGCATTACTATGTGTGCTGACAGAGTAGTTGTGGGCTTTTTATTTCCTATAAAAGTGTACCAAGAGACTTGTCATCATTATTAGCTACAAAGTGCATAGGTGGGGAGGTAGTTGTGAAACCTACTGTTCTTGTTAAAAAAGCAGGTGAGCCTTTGACCTTATGCACTTACATTCACTGGGGAGATAATATTTGCTTTGGGTAGTAGACAGCTGTACTTCATCATTCTCTGTCTTTTTCTGCCTGAACTCTCCACCTTTAAGTAAACATCAGTGCTAGGAAATACTGGCCTATGTTGATAATGTAGTGTAGTGGGGTGAATTGAGGTTCCTCTTCCTCTCTTAGACACACTGGATTTAGGGATCAGAATGAAGCAACCTGGGCATGATGCCCTTTATTAATAGTTAATCCAAGAAAGTTTATAACATCACCAGGTCAAGGAAAAGGGAGAAACTCTCTTAATATAAGAAGATAATATTTAGTTAGAAATTAGGTCAAAGTCAAAGTACATAAGGAAGATGAATTTCTTTTGTGGCCCAGTTGGGAATATTGGAAAGGAAATTGTATCTACAAGTTGAGACATGAATAATTTCAGACACATTTTAAGGAAAATGAAACAGAGTGGAAGCCTTTCACTGTTCCAAACCCCATTCTTGGGACCAAAGCAAACTCTCACCATTACCCTTTTAGGCAGAATGAGGAGTAACTGGGCAGATGAGACGCTGTCTACATTAAATAAAACCAAAGTACTACATTTCCTAGTCTTAAGGGGCCAAGTTGATTTCCTTAAGCAAAGGGGATAGGACGGAAAATGGGGGCAAGTAAAAGCACAGAAAGCCAACAGGTAAATGAGAGAAGATGGGAAAGAAGACAGAATGAGCACATTGGGAGCATGGAGAAGGATCTGGTATATGCTCAAGAAGGCCTAAGGAATGTCCGTAGAGGACCCTATCCATCTACTCCCATCCTCCATGCATGGCTCACAATGGCCCAGGCAGTGTGGTGTCTGTACAGTACAAGGAATGTTCTTAGGCTGCTGCATTCCTTCCCCACCTGTACCACACCCCGACCTATTTGGTGTTGGAAGAATCATCTGATTCAATTGTGACTTTCGTAGGGCTTCATTTGGGTCAGCATGTATTTTGATTCTGGGAAAAGCAGGCCAGACAGTACTGGAAATAGGCAGAAAGCGCCTTTTTTACCCTTCAAGGCCATCTTCCTCTGTGGTCTGCTAAGCACCCACATTGTGAACTACAGGACGTAGACCAACACTTCATGCTATCCCAAAACATTTATTTTACATAATGAGTGTGCTCACTGTTCAAGCTGACAATATATAACAATAAAGAGTATAAAGAGATGACCATCTGTTGCCAACATTTTCTGAAAAATACTATGCCCATTTTAGGTATCCAGAAAAAGATCAGCAAGTATGAACAAAACCAAATACTGTAAGTGACCGGCTCTTTGCCCAATTCCGGTAGTGTGCACCGTTCCTACCCGCCCCCCCCCCACACACACACAATCACTGCTAGAAGCTGGGTAAGCCTATCAAGCACATGAATATGAGTATGAGTGAACCAGGGCAAAAACAAATATAATCATCATTAATGACAACTCAGTGGAAGAACGCCTTCTCGAAATCTGAACTACAGCACGCACTCTTGATATCAGTAGTGTTCAACCTTGACTGCCCATTAGAATCACTCAGAAAGCACTTAAAAATCTGGATGCTAAGACCATAGCCCACACCATTAAGTGGGAATCACTGAGGGTTGGGTCCAGTCAGCCATCGGTTTATAAACTCCCCAGGTGATTCCAATGACAGCCAAGTTTGGAGAACCAGGACTCCACACAATAACTTGCAACCTTGTTGAGGACTATCCCCATAGCTTCTCTTAGTGAAGTAATTTAGGTTTCTATAACAGACAGAGATCTGACATAATGTAGACCTCCAAAGATGCAAACTCACTGATAAGATATAAATCTGTGGCAGGCTTGATACTTCCCTAAGTCAGATGTTTTAATACAGGCTGTGGTTCTAAGAGCAAATATTCTTTATCCACAAACTGCTCTCACAGGGATAGGGGTTCTGATATGATGCATTCTTCCCACGGTGCCTATTAGCATATACAGTAAAAGCCCACAGAGGCAGGCTTCATTAGCAGGATGCCAGTGGAACCAGGGGAAAAAAATCAATGTGGCCCACTTACTGCCAGCATTGAGAAGCATTTGATATTTAATATTCGCTAGAGTGCAATGCTGAAATGTCATTTTCTATTGATTTGCATTCCATGGAAAGGCGGCAGGGAGGCACAGCTGTCCTTTAAAAGCTCTCATAAACCTGTCAATGTGGTTTTCATGCCATTGTGGTATTTAGTGTTGTCTGGTCTTAGTCATTTTAGATTCCGAGATTCTGATGGAGCAACATATGCCACTTATTACTAGGATCAAAAATAAGAGTTCAGTTCTACTTTTCGAGAATGTGTTTCTCCTGCAAAATCTTTGTCTTCCAAGTCCATATCCTGCTGAAATCTGCATAACTCTGAGACACTGAATTATCCCAGGTGCTCACTCTGCCAGAGTGATGTCCCACTGTTCTTTGCTCTTCCTCTCCCTTTTTTTTTTTTTACCTCTTATGTATTTCCTCAAGTTAGTGTTAAGAAGAAAGGAAGAAGGAAGATAAAATAGTATAGTTCTTATTGATAGCTCTATTGAACGCTTACTATATAAAACTTGGTTTAGCACAAAGAACACATTGAGAGAGTCATTATCATATGGTTTCACTTACATGTGGAGCATAAGGTATAACACAGAGGACATTGGGAGATGGAGAAGAGAAGTGAGTTAGGGGAAATAGGAGGGGGAGACAAACCATGAGAGACTGTGGACTCTGAGACACAAACTGAGGATTTTGGAGGA
The DNA here is from genome assembly GCA_004024625.1 of Mellivora capensis. Classification (NCBI taxonomy): domain Eukaryota; kingdom Metazoa; phylum Chordata; class Mammalia; order Carnivora; family Mustelidae; genus Mellivora; species Mellivora capensis. The sequence goes on from PISX010007446.1 coordinate 74,031, forward strand.
GGCTTGGGAATGGGGTGAGCCTGGTGGTGGGTCTTAAGGAGGGCACGTATTGCATGGAGTACTGGGTGTGGTGCATAAACAATGAATTTTGGAACACTGAAAAAAATTAAATTTTAAGAAATTAAAAAAAAGAACACTAATAAATTCGAATTTAAAGGGTGCCCCAGACTTATAGATTTAATATTAAACCTCCCAAATTCTTACACTAATTAGTTTTAAGGAGTGCAAGTTTTAGTTTAGACATAGTTCTCAGGGTCCCTGAGTGGCTCAGTCAGTTCAGTGTCTAATTCTTGATTTTGTCTCAGTTCATCATCTCTGGGTCATGGGACTGAGTCCCACATCAGGCTCCCTGCTCAGTAGGAGTCTGCTAGAGATTCTCTCTTTCCCTCTCCCTCTGCACTGCACCTCTCTCACACCCGGCTAGAATATTTTTTTTTTTTTAAATCTACTTCTCATGATATGATTCCGAGTCTTAATAGATTACTGTTCTCAGTTCAATTTGGAAAACCATCTTTTCATAAAAATGTACACAACTGGGTCCATTCTCAAAATGAAAATGATGACAAAGTTGTATTTGTAGAAACATTTACTCTTTGATTTGTAAAAGGCTAAAGATGTTACAACTGGGTTACAACTCCAAAGTATAAGTGTTTTAATCAGTGCAGGAGAGATTTAGGTCCAAAAACAGAAAATGTTCCCTAAGTCCATATTCCTGGGTCCATAGAATAAGCTCTTAGAAGTTATACAAGGTGGGTGGATAAAATTTCTTATACAGAATTGCTCACTGAATATCTGGTATTTTTTAAAAAGTGACCTAAGCATGAGGATACAGTATGTATCCTGGACATTTTCAATATAGAGAGGAAGACAAACACTTCAATAAATCCACTCAGTTGGGAATGCAATGGTTGTGCATACAAAGATGCTATGGGACCACAGCAAAGGACATAGCAATGCTTTTCTGAGATTCCAGCAACATCTTCTTTGGGAAAATTATAGTTGAGCTGATATAAAACATAAAGGAGTACACAGGAAAGAAAGGTATGAGGGAACTACAGGGAGAGGCCAGAGCATAGATAACTATAAATAATGGAAGGAGCCTGACGAGGACTTGACTCTCAGAAAGAAAGTTGGGGAATTGCAGGTGACCAGGCCCAAGGGCCAGCCATGGCCTCAGAAATTAAGCTCGGGGGTCTGAACTTCATTCATCAGGGAAACCACTGCAGTTCTTCCACTTTGAAAGATTAATTGGCCATCAGCAGAGAGCTGGAATGACTCAAGGGGGGAGAGTTTAGGAGGCGGAGGCAACCAATAGTCAAGTGAGGGCCTAAACAAAGCAATGCAACGGCCTTTGGTGTAGCGACAAGTGACAGACTGAATGTATTTAGTAGACTGAGCTCTGCCTGGGAACCAGGTTGTCAGGTTCTGATTCTGACTTGACTGCTGACTGACCAGTTTTAGATGACGAACTCCCTCTTGGGGCCTCAGATCTGTCCTTTGTAAAATAAGAAACCTCTATCAGCCCTGGTAATCTCCATGGTCCTATCAAGTTGGCAAACACAATGGTTCTTGTGATGCTGCTGCAGAGGTTCCACCATGACATAGGGACACATTCTCAGAAGAGTGGTGGAAGTAGGAAGACTAAAGCATCTTGGGAATTGTAAAGGATCACTTATTTTCACTGAATTGCAGCAGCCTGCAGTTTCTGATATCTGCAAGTCTCCTCAGCCTTGCCCCTGTTCCTTGATGCTGGTGTCACACTGGGCTGATGCATTTTAGCTCATTCCTTCCCCACAAAGCCCTTCTCTGGTTCCTCCATCTTTATCTTTCCTTGTGCAATGGACTTCAACAAACTTCAAAATGTTCACATGGTAGCAAAATTGTCATTTTTTTTCACTTCCCAGCACCCAACTCTCTTCCTTAATTTGGAAGAATCCTCATTAATGGGAATCTTTGTGAAAGACAAGTCCCAAACTCCCACTGAAAACACCAAAACAGGAGACTCTCCCTTTCTCTGCCACCAGCAAATAACCCAACATAACTTAACTTTGTGGTTAGGGAACCTGAATTTTGAGAAATTGTCACAAAGGTGAAGAAATGAACAATTAGATGCACAGCTATGGAAGCGTCTGCACAAAGGGCTGAGTTCAACTGCAGAAAAAAAAAAAAAAAAAAAAAGCTAGTATCATTGTGTTCTTACACAAGCATCCCTGTGTTTGCATTTTATGAGCCTGGTTCTCCAGACATCCTGTCAGTTCTGTGAGCTGACAGATATCTTTGCCATACATTTACTTTCCACTTAAAAAAAACAAACAAAGTCAGGTTCCATTTGCAACATAAAACTCTTGACAATTATGTTACACCTTTTTACTATACTCTTCAGATTCTTTGGGTCTTGAATAGGTAATGAGCAATATAAGGGCAGAAACTCTGTTTAAGGTGAATTTCATCACAGTGCTCAAAACAGTGCAGAATATGTAGGAGTTTATCCCTTAATATTTGTTAGTACATAGGTATATTAATTTTGTCAATTCTTGATGTATGGAGTGAGAAATTTTCACTTCTGTATATCTACAAAAACAGTAACTACAGATTTGAGTTCATTTCTTTTAAATATGAGTCTTATGTCATCTTAAGGGTAATGGAAGAAAAAAATGAAGAAAACATTATTTTATTTTTATAATTTAATGGACTGAATAATAAATGTAGTTCTAGCTTTTCCTCCTCTAAAAACAAAGCTGGATTTTAAAACTAAATGTTGACTAGAAAGCCTTGATCTATAAATGGGTATTCTATAAGCTGCAAGTTAAAATGCAACCACTCTACAGGATGGTTTCCAATTTTCCTATGACCTCAAAATAGCAGATCATTGTCAGGGAGACAATGAAACCTAAAAATAGTTTCAAATATCTAAATGCACTCAGGGTAGCCTTTAAATGCTAGACTGCAGCTAAGTTTCTCATCTTGATATAAAATTCCCAGGTAGAAAATCTCCCCTTCTGTAGAAGGTTATTTTCTTATTTGTACTATATTTGTGTTCAGAATGCTTCAAAATAATTCTATCCATGCCAGTAAAGTTTTATCTGTACGTTAACATGATCTGTATTCTATCAATCAAATGGAATTTTTGTGCTTGATAAATGTCCTTTGAAATAAATGAAAGAAATTACATGCACAAATACTATCTTGGGCTTACCCTGGATACTTCTGAAGGGTTTTTTTCTCCAGTGCCTAAGGTCCCCATGGGAATGGCTGGGGTCTCCACTAAAATTGCACCAAAATTTGACTTTTCCCTCCCTTCTCAAGGTGTTGATCCCAGGGTACTCCTTGGGAAATACCCTGCTTGCCAAGCTCCAAATCAGATTCTGCAACCTAGGAAACCCAGTCCATGGCCCTTGTCCAAAGTCACCGAGATTGTAAATGGCAGAGCTAGGATTTAAAATTCTTATCTGTTGACTACAAGGACTGTTAAAAAAATCTTTATACCAAACTACAACCAATTCAAGATAATGCTTCAGTCAAATACACCCAAGCTGATTCCATAGTCTTTGAAACCTACCCAAAAGGCCTGTTCCTAAGAAATAGTCAACTAAAGGTCTGCAGTCAATGCTTATTGATCATCTAGGATGATGAAAAGACTGCCATTCAATCAATTATAGGACTGACTAGGCTTTCTTGGATCTCAGAACAAGTGGCTGAAATCACCCCTGGAACAGCATAACTGATAATTCTGCAACTGGCAGACTCTTCTCAAACAATGAATTCCCTTTTCAGCCTCATAGGTTCCCTGAGTCCCCCTCTCTCTCCCTTGCTTTACTGTTTTGCCACTTCCTGATCCTAAATGATGTTTTATTTTTCTTCTTAGCATTTATCATCACCCATATGACTCTGTTTATTTATTTTGTTAATTTTCTTCCTTCTCCCACACCAGACTGATGCTCCATAAGGAATAATGGATTTTTGTCAGTGTTGTTTTGGCTGTATCCCCAGCACCTATGGTCACACCTGTTACCTATTAGACCCCAACTAGCAATTTAATTGTCGAATAAGTGACTGAATGAATGGTCGCATCCTCTTTGCAAAGAGGTCCACAAGCAGAACGGTCCCCCCAACAAACTCCAAAGCATTTAGTGTAGATATGGATTATAAGTTCTGTCTCATTATGTGACACAATCAAATGTTTACTTAAATGTCTCTTCCTTACTCTTCTTCAATCTTTTTAAGAGAATTCTTAACCTCCAATCAAACATTCAAATGCATTTGGTATTCCAGCAGGTGCACAATTTTCTAAGATTTGTCTCTCCTTCAATAGTCCATTCCCCTCCCCAAACTGCACTATTATCCTCTCAGCTTGCTTACAGTTGTGTTTTTGGAACTCTTCTTCAGCATCAGCCAGGGAACCTGGGGGGCTTAGTTGTAACTCAGATTACAGTTACGCAACTGTCTCTTGATTTCAGTTCAGCTCATGATCTCAGAGTCCTGAGATCAAGCCCCAGGACTCAGCAGGGAGTCTACTTGAGTTTCTCTCTCCTCCTTTGCCCTCCTCCTGAGTGCATGCATGTATATGTATATATATATTCATTCTAACTTTTCTAACTTTGGGAGAAACAAGTCTTCCAGGAGCTTTCCTTATCCATTAAAGAGTGACAATTCACATTCTAAAATGCCTTTAGTCTATCCTCACTTTTGAGAATTCGGTTGGGTACACGATTTCAGGTTGGAAATAATTTGTCCAATGCTATTTTGATCCATGAAATCCTACCTCCCTGTTAGATTTTCAGATTTTCTCTATCATTGAATTGACGTTTTATAATTATGTGTTTGCTTGCCTTTTTTTTCTTTTTAAGATTTCATCTATTCATCTGAAAGAGAGAGACAGAGAGGAGCAGTGGGAGGGGCTGAGGGGGAGAAGCAAACTGCCTGCTGAGTACAGAGCCCCACATGGGCTTGACCCCAGGATGCTGAGATCATGACCTGATTCAAAGTCAAATGCTTAACCAACTGAGCCATCCAGGAGCCAGGTGTTTGTTTGCTCTGACTTCTGTTGTCATTGAGTGGGCCCTTTTAATTCAAGGAATTCATGTCCTTCACTTCTGGAAAGTTTTCTTGGAGAATTTTGTTTTGCTTAATAACTTCCTGCCACCTTTCTTTTTCTCTTTCTGAAACTTAGTCATCTCAGATATCTAATTTTCTCAATTTTCTTCATTTTATTTTGCAACTCTTTCTCTCTTCTGTTTTATGAAATACTGCCTTGACATTTTCTCTAACCATTTTATTGACATTTTGATTCCACTTCCAAGATATTATTCTTAGTCAGTAAAGTTGTCTTTTAAAAAAGTGTAATGGCATTCATCATATCTTTAATGGATTTAAAACTTTCCATATTTTTCTAAAATGTATTATTATTACTATCATTTTCTTTACCTAAAATTGTTTTTAACAAGTTTTGTCTCTCTTTTCCTTCCTCCTGCCCTGCTCCCACACCCCTCTTTTCTTGCCAGAGGCTTTTCTGAGTATTCAAATCCTTGTTTATCCATTTATACTTACAAGTGAGATACAGGGGCACTGAGATGGCTCAGGTAAGCATCTGACTCCTGATTTTGGCTCAGGTCAAGGGCTATGAGATTGAGCCCTGCATCAGGCTTCATGTTCAGTGGGGACTCTGCTTAAGATTCTATCTCCCTTCCCTCTGGCCCTCCCTCTGCCCACGCATGCTTTCTCTAAAATAAATAAACTTTTTAAAAAGTGGCATCTAAATATGCTGATTGCATATACTTTGTGCAAGAATGGGGCTTAAAATACTGGTCTTCAAAAATTGGTAGGTAATGATTCCAGTACTTTTAGCAAGGGCTCTATGAACGGCAAGATCTGTAAGCCTCTGCTCTTGGGCCAGTTAGAAACCATTTTAGTGTCTCAGATTACAGATGGAAAGGAGATGTGGGGAGGGGTGGGTTCTCACCATACTGTAACAGATCTCACTGAATTACCCTGTTTTCACCATAACATCTCACTCCTGTCCTCTGTGCCTGGTGCACCCAAATTCACATCCTGTCCGGCTCAGCTTCTCAGGAGAGAGTAAATCTTAGGCACAGAGGACAGAGGTGGAACAGTTTGCACATTCTGTTGCCTAGGGCAAGGGATATGACAGTGTGGAATTAGAGCTGAACTGCGTGCCCCTGAAAAAATGGTGGCAATTAAAGGACTGCTCCCCACCATTTTGTGTTCTGTACCAGGGTCATCCTCCGTAGGGCTTAAGTAACATTCACAAATGCCTCCCTTATTTACCTGGGACAAGGCCAGATACACACCCTCCAAATTTCCAATACTTGTCTTATAAATGATTAGCAGAACTGTTTGTCCAACTCCATTACCCATCAGTCAGAACAAAATGCTTGTTAACCGAATGTTGGTTAAGATTCTCTCCTTCCCCCAAGTCCCTAAGCTTTCTTTGATCACCTCCCTCCCCTCCACCTCCTGAGCCAGCACACAGCCCCTCATTAACAGTCCCTCCTGAGAACAGGCTAGACTCAGCGTAAGACATGCTCTGATCTCTGACTGCATCTTTTCATCCCTCTTCCCCATACCCAATTTGTCTACTCCTCTCCATAAAAGAAAAGCTCCTTTTGCCTAATTCTTGACATTACTGTGCATTTTATGGTCAGAACATTCTCTAGTACAACAATCTTTACAATAATCCTTTTGAACAAAGTATTTCCTTGCTAAGACTGGATTTGTTTTTTATTCGACAAATTTAAAGTCAAGCTATTCCTTTCACAAACACACAACCAATTTGATGTTATTTTAAATTTATCTGGTGAGCAAAACTTTCAAAGTTTTGTCTCCTTCCGCTGAAACTTTCCAGAGTTTGTTGTCCAAATCATTTTGTTTCAGAGTAGCTTTCCTCTTGCAGGATTGGCTTTTAGTTCTTCTTGCAGTATTTATAGAGTTTTACCTTCATGGGTAGAAGTGTATGTCATAGTCATGCTTGCTTAGTATTTTAATCATACTTTTACTACATATGGGCAACTCCCTATATTGTGAAGTTTACGTATCTCACAACATAAAAAGCAGACTGTCATATTCCAAACATCCCTTTCAGCTGGGGACAGGCATGTGACCAGGAATGCTATGGGCCAATCTGGTTCAAAATGGAGCAGTGTGAGGAAATGAAACCAGTATGGAGCTTCCATTCTGTCTGGCTTTTTTGGCAAAAGAAACACCAAGCTTTCGGACAAGGAATGACATGCTGTCACAGAAATGGCCCCAGTGCTGGAAAGTGGCAGTCAAGGCAGGGTTCCAGTCATTACTGCTGGGTGACAGTTGCTCTCATAGCTACAGCAACACTTTTCCAATTATGACAGTCACCTTTCCAGGTTTGGAAATCTAGCCTCTAGAATTTCTCTAGGCCTCACATAACTCTGTAAGCTACCCAATATTCTTTAATAAGTCACTTTCACTTAAGTTAGCCAGAGTGAATTCACTGTGCCCAGTTGGTTACTTCTTTTCCATCCTTATTATCATGACCAGTTTTGACCAAGCTGAAGATAAACATTTTTGTAAAGAATGATGAATTATGGGTAAGTCTAATTACTGTGAAAGAGATGGCTTCTTACTTGAGGAAATCACTGGCTTGCTATGCAGCTCATAATCTAGGAACCCTTTCTTCCCTCTTTGTTAAAAGCAAAAGGACAGAAAAAACAGCATGCTTGAACTTGGCATGGAGAGTAGCACTTCATCAATTCACTTCAGATCCACATCAACTCTCTCCTACTCAATCCATAAGGACCTTTGCTGCCTTGAAACTTACATGGGACATTCAATTAATACACTTTATCATGCAGTCATGCTGTCAAATCTTAATGAAAAGGATGCAGTAAGAATCATAGAAGCTTTGGAAAGACTCCTAACTTCGGCTTCCAAAATAGGTGAGTAGGAGAGTATGGTACGTTGCATTATGGTCAAGTATAGTCCCCATGTTTCCTTGCACCTTATCTTGTTCTCTGCAGAAAAACACACCTCTCGCTGCCATGGATTTAAGCTTGGCCATATGATTTGTAAGGAGAAGTCAACTGGGTCACTCTTGAAGAGAAAAGATCATAGTCACAATATACCTTGCTCTTCATTTCTTTTTCTCTGCCATGAGACTGGGAATATCTTAGGGCTATAGATAGCCTGGACCATGAAATAAAGCACATCTGGCCTACAATAGATATGTAAACTGAATGAAAAATCAATCATTATTGTGGTATGCCACTGGCACTTTTTTGCTGCGAGCTACCAGAGCAAAATTCAGCCTAAGCTGACTTATAAAAAAAAAAAAACTACTTTATAACTTAACTTTTATAATCAAGCAATTTGTTTTCATCTGTTAACGGTATGTGGGATTTTAAAGTGACAGATCCAAAGAAAACGACAATATAGATAAGAGAAATTTCTGTAAATTTTTAAGTTTTCTAGACAACCTCACCTAGTTGTGCTATGCGAAAATCCTAATAAGGATTCTTTGGGTCCTGACAGCTTTCTTCAACTATTGATGGGAATGGAAGTTTACTCAGCTAATAAAGAATACGAAAAGAAGGATGATTGTTTTTAAAAGCCACTGAGCAGTACCCATCCAAGTATTTTACAGGAAGAAGATGGCTCTTATGCCAAGTATATTCTTACTTCAGGCATGAAGTTGTAGACAAACTAAACCTGACATTATTATTTACTTGTATTTTCTGATTTCATGCCAAGCAAGCAGACTGCTGATTATAATTTTGCTTTCTGTGTACAGAGAGTGGATGCTCTAGTCATTTCAATTTCATGTGTTCTAATGCATGTGAAAATTATTTCTCATTGCCAAGTAAATTGGTATTCAGGTGTACACATCAGTTTCTATAAAAATGGTGTAGCAGATATTCTCGAATTGCTCCTCACTCCATTCATTTCTCCACTTGTTTCTTTGTTCCAGAAGATGGATTTGATAGACTGCATTACCTGGAACCCTTGCTATTTGTTGTTTGCTTGCACATTTGGCCAAAGTGTGGCATCAACAGGAGATCAAAAAGCAAAAAGCGGGGTAGGAATTCTGGAATGTACAGCAAGGATGACCAAAAAGTCATAGAAACCAAAGGACCCTGGCCAAAATTGTCAAAAACAACCTTCCCAGAGCCTTGAAAATGAAACACAGTCCTACAGTAACCGGGGAGAGTTTATTCAAGAGAAATTGTTGAAGTTGGGAAAGGGCAGTGTGTTTTGTGGAGATGGAACTTTCCCTGTTCTCATCTCCCTCTCTGCCCCTCCACGGTAACAATGACAAGGAGCAGCTTCAACAACTTTGATCGCTACGAAAACTAGCAGCTGAGAAGACACTTAAAGAAGCAGAAATGGTCTGTAGCTCTGCAGAAAGCCCCTTCTCCAAAGAATTGCCACTATTTTCTCTCTCTAGCAACATCCTGGGAAAGGCCCATACACAAGGCTTCTGCCAGCTTGATCTGCCTCAGAACACACTGGGTGGGAAAAGCCCTATATAAAGCATGTGCTTAAAAGAAAAAGAGAAAAAAAAAGAGTCTATGGCAATTGGTTAATACTGCTGCTGCCTACAAGGGCAATACCAGTTGGAGCAAACAAGAGACTGACCAAAAACTTGAAGGGAAGATCTGGGGAATGAAATGGTCATCAGGACCTTTGAAAAGCTCTGCTATAATTGTGGGGATTTAGGGGCACCTGGGTGGTTCTGTGGGTTAAGCGCCCGCCTTGGTCTCAGGTCATGATCCCAGGGTCCTGGGACTGAGCCCCGCATCAGGCTCCCTGCTCAATAGGGAGTCTGCTTCTCCCTCTGCCTCGGCCCATGCACACTTTCTCTCGTTCACTCTCTCTCAAATAAATAAAATATTATTTAAAAAAATTGTGGGGACTTAGAGAACCACATGCATATGCAAGGCTGTGCACATGCCTAGGAAAGATCTGAGAAGGACCTCTATCCTCACGCCAACTGTGTTAAGCCTGATCCAATGAGTATACTTAGGCTTTCATCTTTTTAACAGCAGATCTGGATCACCTTGAGCAGCCACCATAATCTTCCAACCATGTATTAAAGGATATTCTCTAACCACTACATTGTTTCTGGCAAAACCATCTTTATTTTTCTCACTGCATTTCCTGTGAGGACTGTTCTCATCAGTACGAGGTATGGCAAGAACAGCGTGGGGTCTTGTGGAAACAGGTGATCTGGGCTGGGTTGGCTTTTACAGGAGCAGAAGGGGCAAAGTGATAGAAGAAAAAGGAGGCTGACACCTAGAGGATGTAAAAGTTCAAGGAAGAGTTAAGATTGCTGGAAGGGCTCCTACAAGCCTATTGGATTCCAAGGACATCTAACCTGGATTCCTAGTGGTAAAAAGCTTAGGAGAAAAAAAAATGACTATCTTGGAAAGAGAAAGAGAAGGGCTTTTTCATTCTTACGAATGGTGAGGAAAAACAATTTCTTCTGACAGGATAGAGCCCAGCTATGGTTAGCTTTGTTTTCTCCTGGGGACATTCTTTGTGGGGGGGGGGGGCATTGAGAAGGGAAGATCTTTTTCCCCATCTTCATGTCACAGAAGAGAGAAAACTAGAATTCTTGAAATAGAAAAAAGTAAGATAGTAGCAGGGAAAATCCTAGCCAAGCTGGGGCTGCAGAAACATCAAATGTGTCAGTTGATTTCATTCAGTGTTTATCAGTATGGCTTGTGGCTCTCAGGTTGAGAGCCACTGTTCAAGCAAGGCCTTGTAACTTGTCTACTGGAAACTCAGGGAAAAGGAAACAATTGACAATCCCTACTCCTATACCTCTAATGCAATAAAAGAGATAAACAGTCTGACCATGGGAGAATCAGAGGTATTGTCAAAGGAACATTTCAGAGATATTTGAACACAAAATAAATCTGAAAACTGGGACCAATAATAGTAATAGCAAACACTGAGCTGTTATTACCAGGAACTGTTCTAAGTGTAAATATCTTAGATGCATTAGCTCAGTGAATTCCTACAACAATTCTACAAGACAAGTACAATTCTATTTATAAATAAGCTATCTAGGCAATGAGAATTGTCTCTTCTAAGTACTTAATGTGCAGATCTGTGCCCAGAACCCATACACCCAACCTTAGATCATAACTACGCAGACTTTGTGTTTAGTAGAATTCAGTTATAAATTCTCAGTTTCATATCTGAGCATAAGTTCACGTTAGATTAAGTGGTAGTATTAATTAAAATATTTTAAAAACTTCTATAACTGAATATAAAAATACTCCCCATAAGATGTATCTATAAGAAGCATTATTTTTTTTAAAGATTTTATTTATTCATTTGAGAGAGACAGAGACTGTGACAGCATGAGGGGCGAGGAGAAGAAGACGACTCCCCATTGAGCAGGGGTTAAGCAGCTATCTTTGGCTCAGGTCACAATCCCAGGGTCCTAGTATCACATCGGGCTCCTTGCTCAGCATGGAGGCAGATCCTCCCTCTTCTTGCTGCTTGCCCTGCTTGTGCACTCACTTGCACTGACAAATAAATAAATAAATAAAATCTTTTTAAAAAAAAGATGTGATGGGGCACCTGGGTGGCTCAGTCAGTTAAGCGTATGCCTTTGGCTTAAGTCATGATCCCAGGGACCTGGGGTGAAGCCCACTTCTCCCTCTGCCTTCCCCACCTCCCTCCATGCTCATGCTCTCTCTTTCACTGTTGTTCTATCTCAAATAAATAAATGAAATCTTTAAAAAAATGTCTCTCTCTCTCTCTCTCTCTCTCTCACACACACACACACACACACACACACACACACACACAAACACAGGAATACTACTCGGCCATCAAAAAGGATGAAATCTTACCATTTACATGGACATGGACAGAATTGGAGGGTATTATGCTAGGTGAAATAAGTCAATCAGAGAGAGAAAATTAGGTCATTTCACTCATATGTGGAATTTAAGAAACAAAATAGAATCATAGGGGAAGGGAGTGAAAAATAAAATAGGAAAAGAGAGAGGGAGACAAACCATTAGAGACTCTTAATCTCAGGAAACAAACTGAGAGTTGTGGGAAGGGAGTGAGTGGGGGGGATGGGGTAACTGGGTGGTGGGCATTAAGCAGGGCATGTGATGTAATGAGCACTGGGTGTTGTATGCAACTGAGGAATAACTGAACTCTACATCTGAAACTAATGATACACTGTATGTTAACTACTTGAATTTAAAATAAGTAAAAGAAAAAAAAACCAAAGGAACACTATTAACATTGGATGTATTTCCTTCCTATTGGTGTAGAATTTTTTGTTTTACAAAAATATGATTTTACAATATATGCACGGTTTTGTATCTTGATTTTATTTTCACTTAACATTTTATCAGAAGTCTTTTCCATATTTTAAACATTCTTTAGAAACATTACTTAAACGGCTTAATATTTAAACAATCAAGGTGCCATTATTTTATTTACCAATACTTCCCATTTTTAACTTTTTAGGTTTTTATATTATCACAAATCAAATTGCAACTAACTTCATGCTTAGGTACATTTCCTAATATTTAAATTATATTTACACATAAACATTCCTAGAAAAATAGTTATTAAGTATAATAATACTAAGCTACTTGGTATATGTTGTCAAACTGCTTTCCAAATGGATTATACTACATTGCTTTATCACTTTCATTCTGTCAAAACTACTAGATCCCTTATTTATGGAAATGCCATTTACATTATTCACATATAGGATACTGTCCTAATTTTAGTATTTATTAACTGGATTTATGAAAGCTATTGTATTTCTCTTTGTCTCAGTCTCCAGCTTTTTCTCACCCACTCACTAGAAAAGCTGGATAGCTCAGTAAAATTAACACATATTTGGGGGTCAAATAAACTTGAATCAGTTTCTTTACTTTGCCACCAAGAAGTCATGTGATTTTAGGCAAATTATCTCCTATGAGCCTCAGACTACTCATACAAAACAAGGATAAAAATATTTATGTCATTAGCTTATAGTAAGAAATATGCCAAAGTTTCAACAAATTTGGATAATCATTATAGTAATAGTAGTAGTAGCACTATTTAGGAAAAAAATCAACAAAAAAATTGAATCATTTGGGCACTTTTGGACAGTCAGATCCACACAACAGTGATATTCAAAATATTTAACAATTGGCATGTCCTCAACTCTGACCAATCTGAATGAATGCCTGAATCACTAATAGCAGTTAAAAAAAGAAATATAATGGATATGCTTAAAATTAAATCATATAAAATGCTCGGTCTCGGGACACCTGGGTGGCTCAGTTGGTTAAGCGATTGCCTTCGGCTTGGGTCATGATCCTAGAGTCCCGGGATCGAGTCCCATATTGGGCTCCCTGCTTGGCAGGGAGTCTGCTCCTCCCTCTGGTCCTCCCACTTCTCCTTCTCACTATCTCCCTCAAATAAATAAATAAAATCTTTAAAAAAATGCTCGGTTTCAAAAGCCAGAAAAAGAGTATAAGACAAAATAAGAACAAAGAATAAGGGCAACATATAGAAAACATTAACAAAAAATGTAGGTATCAATCTAACTATATCAATAATCACTTTGAATGTCAATGGTCTAAATGCAGCAATTAAAAGGCAGAGATGTCAGAGTGGACCAAGAAAACAAGACTCAACTATAGGCTGTCTACGAGAAACCTACTTGAAATATCAAGTCACATGTAAATTAGAAGTAAATGGATAGAGAAAAATATACCATGCGAAGGATATTCAAAAGTAAGCAGGAGAAGCTATATTCATTTCAGACTGAGTAGACTTCAAAGCAAAGAAACTTACAAGGGCCAAAGAGTGTTACATAATGATAAAGGAGTCAGTTCTCCAAGAAGACAGAGAGACTTTAATGTGTATGTGCTAAAAACAGGGCATCCAACAACAAATAGAATTGCAAAGAGAAATAAGTCCACGATCACAGTTGGAGACCTCAATACCTGTCTCACAAATGTACAGATGCAGCAGGCAGAAAATCAGGAAGAACACAGCTGAACTCAAAAACACCATCAATCAACTGGATATAATGGACATCTATAGACTACTTTATCCAACAACAGCAGAGTTCACATTCTTCTCAAGCTCATGTGGATTATTCACAAAGAGAGACCATATTCTGGGCCATAAACACACCTTAACATTTTTTCAAAAATAGAAAGCTTACACTGTCTGCTCTCAGACCACAACAAACTTAAACTGGAAGTAACAGAAAGATAATTGGAAAATCCTCAAATACACCAAGATTAAACAACACATTTCTAAATAACACATTGGTCAAAACAGAAGTCTCAAGAGAAATTTTAAAATATTCCAAACTAAATGGAAATGAAAACACAACTTGTCAAAATTTGCACGATGCAGTGAAAGCAGTGCTTAGGGGGAAATTGATAGCATTGAATGCATATATTGGGAAAGAAGAAAAATCTAAAATCACTTTAAGTTTCCATCTTAGGACACTAGAAAAAGAAGTACAAATCTGTGATCACCAAGACAGCATGGTACTGGCATGAAAACAGACACATAGACAAATGGAACAGAGTAGAGAGCCCAGATATGGACCCTCAACTCTATGGTCAAATAATCTTCGACAAAGCAGGAAAAAATATACAGTGGAAAAAAGACAGTCTCTTCAATAAATGGTGCTGGGAAAATTGGGCAGCTATATGTAGAAGAATGAAACTCGACTATTCTCTTACACCGTACACAAAGATAAACTCGAAATGGATAAAGGACCTCAATGTGAGAGGAATCCATCAGAATCCTAGAGGAGAACATAGGCAGTAGCCTCTTTGATATAAGCCACAGCAACTTCTTTCAAGACATGTCTCCAAAGGCAAAGGAAACAAAAGCAAAAATGAACTTTTGGCACTTCATCAAGATCAAAAGCTTCTGCACAGCAAAGGAGACAGTCAACAAAACAAAGAGGCAACCCACGGAATGGGAGAAGATATTTGCAAATGACAGTACAGACAAAAGGTTGATATCCAGGATCTATAAAGAACTTCTCAAACTCAACACAC